>AXCO02004132.1:0-21515 GCA_000473525.2 Anopheles melas | reverse complement strand
CAGAACTCTCAGAATAAGCCTGTTTTTTTTTTAATAACCTTTTAAAAAAGCGTCCCTTTGCTCTTTAAACAACACGTACGATCATCGCTACCTACCAAGGACAGCTTTTGGCTTTCTTTCGCCTTCAGCAGTAGAACAGTAATTTATGACCAAATAAATGCCACCGGTACTGTCGCTGGCCTGTAGACACGTTTTATGTAAAGCCATTTTTTTTTTTGTTAAATCTTCAATCCCACCCATCCCACAAGGCCAGTTTGCGATGGTAACCTTCAAATCAAGAAGGCAATTTTTTAAGACATATGTTGCCTGTCTTTTCTGGGAATGCATTACAACAACAAAAAAGCTGCTCATAATGCGCGAAATGTCCTTTTTTTACCGTCGTTCGGCTTGTTCCCTTGTTAGGAAAGTTTTACAACTCTTGCAGCTAACCCTCCCATTCCGGGTAGCATAAATAAGCAATAACTTTCTCGTGCCGTTGCCGTTAGGTCCTTGTAATGCAGCTCCGGCAAGGATATCGGCAAGGAACGAAAAGCAATTGAGACCAGAATAAGGAAACGCATGAAAAAAGAGCAAAGCAGAAGCAGAAGCAAAATTGCAGCAACATAAATTACGTAACTGTGCAGGATCGGCTGTACATTTGTGTGCGTTTTGTGACAGGAAGCGTCTGCACTGCAATCGGGTGCATCTTTTTTTAAGGGTTCCTTCGGGTTTTTGTTAATGCGGCGTGGGTTAAGGGAAAGCTAACACACAGTACAATTACAAAGCCGTTCCGTTAGTTGGTCGTGTCCTGGGTAGCTTTGAAGGGTGTTATGGAAATACAAACCGTTTGTATGTGCCGTTAGACAGTAAACAAAGGCTTGGTTCAATATGCAATTGCATACGGTTCAAGCGACAGGGTTGTTGAAGTAGTAAAAGTGGGAATTTGAGTAATAGAATTGGTTCAAAGAATTGTAACAAACTGGAAAAAGGATGCGTTCATGTGTATGGGTTGTAAATTAAAATCTGATTTATCTCGGCAGCAGTATATAGCAGTTAGGAAAAAAGGAGTGTTTAAAGTATAATAAAAAATAGTATCTACGGAACAAATTTCCCTTGAACCTTTTCTAAAATAATATTGTTTCAAGCAATAAACATAAACTCATATCGATTTTTAAATTCTTCTTCTCTCTTGGAATAACTTTGCAGCAAAAAGTAACACCAAACTAGACCGTACTCTACATTCGCCTTCTCCATACCATATAACACGACTTTCGCAATCGTTGGGTTCAATGTACGGCCTCCAGCAGAAAAAAAGTAAAGCAAAAAAAAAAAACTTTTCCTCCCCAAAAAAGCTCACCCCAAAAGAAAAATAAGTGAGATGGGAAGAAAAAGATACAAAAAAAAACAACCTCCCGATTGCACCCGAAATAAAGTCTTCTCATCAACCCATCATCAATCAACGGCAGTGTGCGATCTTTGCGCGATCGCGAGTCACCTCAATCCATCGCGGCGAGATGCACACTATTTCAAGGTCTACCAAAACCCACAAAAGGTTCATCGACCCGAGCGAGCGAGCGAGCGAGCGAGCGCGCGATCAGCCAGTCGGTGCCAGTTGGCTTTGGCCCGCTAACCGCTAGTACATAACGCATCGGAGGAAATGACACAATTTTCTCCTGGCTACACTTATTCAACAGCAGCCCGTTGCGTCGTAGCCTCGCGACGGGGTGGAGCGGTTTTCTTTCTCAATGCACACTACACACACACACACACTGCTCATGGGAAAGGGGTGGTAGGAAAGAAAGTTTGCTTTCTCGCTTTGACTCGTGCTACCGTGGCGCCTCAGCATAAGCATTTTTCTTTTCCAGCGCACGCATTAGGCTTTCCGGTGCGGTGGCCGATTCCTTTCGCTGAGCATAGGAGTGTGTGGTGCTGGTGATTTTTGGCGAGAGCGTTCACCCACTTTTACTGCGCTAATGTTTTGCAAACAAATGCTGCACCGCACTTACGCTGATAGGGAAGGATTAAGTGTGGTGATGAGCTTTTAATTGATAAGGCGAATTAAAAAGTTAATCAGGGAAGCGGTTCGCCAGGCTAACAGGATTATTAATGCTGGGAATGTTAACAAGTGCCGGTGTGTTGTGATTATTGTATGGAAATTATTCAGATGTGTCTTTTGTCGTACAACAAGATCCACTCGAATTTGGAAAAAAAGTCTACAAATTGCAATAAGAAAGTCCTTTATTTTTAAAATAATAGTTGAAAATAAAAAAATAAATAATACGAACAAAATAAAATAAATAACTATAACTTTTTTATATTTTTTGTAAGTTTTAATTTAATATTGCCATACATAGGATCTCGCGAAGTAGCTGAAGATCTTAAATAATGCATACTACATAAAATACTATTATTATTGAATGAAAAGCTTTCATAAGAAAGAACATAAACAGTTCAAGTAGCAAGAAGCATTAACTAGTGTCATAGTGGTTACTGTTAGTAAAATATTGCAATAGTTGGCTTTATTTTTAATTTTTTTACTTTAAAGCTTTTCAATTATTATTTTTTTTTGATTAATCGTCTAGTCCAGTTGGTAAATTATTCTTATAGAATAGGTATAGCAGTTGTGATATAGCATTAAAATTAAAATAAACTTTTAACCTAAAATAAATACTTCTAAACACATTTTTTTAGTATCAAAAGGCAACACATGCATGATTTCATATCATCGACAGTCGTTGTGTTTGGCCATTTCCATCAACTCAAATTATGTATCTTTTTTTTTTGGTGTAAAATTATCGCACACAACATAATCGATCTGGTTTCCGCTCGGCACTTTGCTGACGTCGTTTGACGCCAACATTTTCCCCAAAGTACCGGCTAGTGGAACCAGTTAAAAACGTATTGATTAATAATTGATCGCACCACCCGTACGCACGCTCCCATCCCGTACGCACGCCGCACACATTATGGTTGAGTTGTTCATCAGACCGGGTGTGCCGTCGGTTTCAGATTTCCCCGTGCGTCACCTGGACACTGGTTCAGGGAAGAGGGAGCGATCCAAAGGGATGGATGGGTGGGTTGGGTTTTTCTTTCACCAGCATCGAAATACATGCGTATGCTTTCTCTGACACGCTTTCGATGGTCACTGTTGGAGGAGCAAATAAATACAAAAAAGCAGCATACACGCTCCCAAACTCAACCAACTCCAAGATGTCCGAGAGTGCGAGAACGATCGTGGAAAATAAAAAAAATGGCTGCTAAAAAAGCTCCACGAGTGAGAGAAAGAGATGTTCTATCCCACCAGGGGGCGAAAAAGAGAACGGTTGACAGGAGATAAGAGAAGAATAAAAGCAACAGAAACGAACCACCGGGCAGTGAACGTGATCGACTCGCGCACGGTGAAGAAAACGCAACATAAACAAAGCCAAAGCTCCAGCGGTCATTGGCCTAACACACATTCTCCCATTCTCCCGCGAAGAGGAAGAGAGCGAACCGCGAACCAGTAAAGCTCCACCCGGCGTGAGTTGCTCTGCGGACGCAGAAGAGCGAGATCGTGTTGCAAAAAAAAAGGAAATAAAACATAACATACTCACAAGAAAAAAGGTTGCCAACCGGCAGCACCACTACCACATTCCAAAGTATTACACGGACGGCTGCTGAAGGGGTTGAAGCTGTGTTCGGGTCTTATTACGCGAGAAGCATTCCGAGGCCTCTCGTTTGGATTGGTTGGTTATGCTGCTCTCTTCCAGTTCGACAGGTTTTTGGAGTTTTGGCAAGCATGTTTAAGGATGTGTGCTATTTGATCGTGCGCAATAATTTACATATCTATTCAAGCACTAAATACTGTTCCACATTACATTTATTTAATTTTTTGTTTAAATTTTTTAATGAATAAATCACATTAAAAGACAGTTGAAAAAGTTCTACCGTATTTTTGTGCGCCCCCGGTAGAACGCCCCCTTGAGTGCCAATTCCGCTGTGCGAGTGCTGGTTGGCGCTCGCATCACCTCACACCACGGTTACGGCCAGGGACGGCCCGAGCCCGAGCGCGATGGCCACGAACTTGAAAAATGAGCTGCAGTTGTATAATAAAGCGCTCTTCGTATGTACGGTCGAGGCGAACGACGCAACGCGCCAAGCAATCGCGCGTTTGCGATATGCGCTCTCGTACTCCACTGTTTTAGCCCGCACACAGCCACACAGGCACTGGTCGCGTGTAGGGCGGCGTTTGGCCCTACGCTACCAATACCAGCGAAGATCAGCTGCAGTTTTGCTGATTTGGGGATGATGATGGTACGGGGCCGCGGAACTGTGCATGATGATGAATACAGTGACAGGCTAATTTCCAGCCCGCTTGACATGACGATCTGGTACTGACCCCTTCCTTTCCCCTCTTCTCATCTTCTGCAGAACCAGCCATGCATGCGTGCACTGGACAGGGAGTGTAAGACAAGCAATTTATCTTCCGGTTAAATTGTCTTTGACATCGTTTAGGGACCCTGCTTCCGGGGGTGAGAAGGGCCAGCATGAGCTGGTTAACGGCAGACGGTATTTTGTATATTGTGTGTGTTTGAAGATCAAAATATCATTAGCAATGCCGAGCTACGTCGTGTTTGAAGGTTTTGTTTTTGGTAGAGTTGATAGGACTGCTGCTGATGCTTGATTGAAGTTGATTGATGACTGATTACACAATCGGGTATGACCTTTTAAATTAAGTTTTTTGCTTTATTTGGGTTTGTTTTGATAATTCCTTCTTACTTATTTGTTTTTTATTCAGGAGGAATGGTCCAGATTCCTATAGTTCTTTTTATTAACTGGTGTAAATATTAATATTATATATATTATTAATCTTAAATGTTATCAGTTTTTAATTTTTTAAATATGCTACCTCAAAGTACATATATTATTAGAAAATATGTAAAACCATGGCGGCGAGTGGAATACAACAGCAGGTTTATAAACTCAATTATAATTTTGACTTTATACTTTTGACTCTTTGGGATCAAATGACATTTAAAGTTTAATGATACGACTGCTTATTTGTTTATGCAAATAGCTCGTTTGATATTTTGGAGTTGAAGTTTAACAGAATTGAAGTTTAAAACGCTTCTGAAGCTCAAAGTCTGACGATCATCACTTAAATGTTTCATTATACTTTAATGTTAAACAATTATTTTTCATTTAATTTGTCTTATGTTATGTTATGGCTAATATGTTGCTATTTGCAAAATTGCTGAAATAACTTAACAAAAGACACATTTCCTTCAACAAAATCCTACAATCATCTTGCAACACATACAACGAGATCGTATGTTAATGGTAAAATAAACTTGTTGATTTTGAGCGATGTTCTCTTTTTGACTTCATCTGCAGCTTCTCTCCCTTTTAACAGTTTCGTATTGGTTGTTTTTGCTGAAGATTGTTGTTTTTATCACACTTTTACACACCTTCAAGTTGTTTTTGTGTATTGTTCCTGTGTGTATGTTTGCGTTTTGCCTTCGCTGATGTCCATTGCAGAGCAACGCAGTACAGCCAGCTTGCTGCTGGCAGTTTTTCTCCCCCGGTCAGATTTCGCTAACAACCAAATTCTTCATCCCTGTAGGTTTGATTTACTTCCTTAGCAATTGGTTCCTTTCTTTTAGTGTGTGTGTGTGTGTGTGCGTAAGTGTGTGTGGTTTTTGAGGACGCTCTCAATCGCACCAAAATACGCACTCCTCGTTTGTTTTGCGCACTACGCGTTGGTTTCATTTTTCGGCACAGCACAGCACACAGCACTTTTCCCACCAATCGGGGAGGGCCATTGAACCCGCGTCGCTTCATTCCATTTCGTTCGAACGCCGGTGGTACTTCGATTACTTTGTTTCACCTTCGATACTGCACTGCGGAGTGTTGGTGCTATTGTTTTTTTTTGTTTTTATGTGCTCTCTCTCGATTCTGTGTTCGCGGGTTTCCGTCGATCGACTGCTTTTCTTTCCTTCAAGGTGTGCATTTACGCAGTTTCTTACCGCTTGGACGAATTGGGGTTCTTTGGCGTTTTGATGCGTATGAAGGAGGGTTTTTGGTTTCTGCTGGTGTGTGTGTGTTAAGAACGATGCGAACGAAACGAAAAGCCGGCAACGGTGGGATGAATGAACTGCCATTTCGGGCGTGGTGCTTATCAGGGGGAATTTATCACTTTCACATTTTAGCATAAGCTCGCTGATTTGTGTGAGTGCGTGCGCGTATTCTTTTGGGTGCAGAAAGAATAACGTGGCTGGTCAGATTCTTGCTCGGCTGTTGCTTGGTGCATGATGGACGTGAATAAATTTCTCCTGCACGTGATGCGTCAAGCTATCTGGTGGCATTGATTTACTTATTGCTTTCAATAATATCTATCACGTTGAGATATTTGCACAGAGTTTAGTAAAAAAAACCTTTTCTCGCATTGTGTCGATGTAATATGATGTAAATTAGGCACATTGGACTAAAAAATGGTGAAAAAACAGAATAAACTAAAGAAATTAGGTTTAATATAAAAAAGTCAATTTGTTTTAAAAGAGAGCCAAATGTAGCTTTTTTATATTTTTTTAAATGATTTTTTTTTGTAATAATGTTGATATGAGTAAATCGCAACATAAACGCAAAACGAATATGCCTTATTATGTGTTTTAGTTTTAGTATCATATAGTTGCTGCCCTATAAATTGAAATTAATGATATTTCAAATTGCATCTGAAGAAAAATCTCACACTGTACAGTAACATGTACATGGACAACCTATGCTTAAATCGTGCTCTATTACGAGATGTCTTCTGGTGAGAAAAAAGAGCCCTCTTCTGCTTCTCCTCCATCGTCACGAATTCGTTGCGCATTTTTCAGTGGCACAAGCCCTCGCTCCATCGCACAAATCGCACGAAGAAAGCAAATCACGGAAGGAGCGAGCGAAAGAAGAAAGCTCGCTCGCCACCAGCAACATAACCAACACGGGCTAGGCAACAATCTCTCTTTCTCTCTATCTCACACACACAGACAGACTAGCCCGATCAGTGGACGAGGTTACTCGCGGCTGTTGAACCAGTTACCTAGTGCTAAATCTATTGTACATATGTAGCACTTTAAGCCATCGCCTGGTAGCGATTCATGTTGCGCGATTGCAGCGGCCACTTCGCGCATTGCTTTCTTTCTTTTCCGCTTCTTCGCACTTCTTCGCTCTTCCAGCGTTTCGTTCGCCCGCCTGCACATACTTTCCAACGAACGGTGGTTCGAGGGGCAGAGAAACGCACCGTTGTTATTTCATCCTTCGCTCACAGTGCTGTCCCACTGGTACAGCTCCATTCCGGTCACCCACCCACCCCTCCCCGGAAGACGGTTTGAGAGCACTTGCCTCGAGCGACGAATTGCGCCATCACTTACAGCGAACGAAAGATGGCCAGTGACGGGTATGGTAAGTGTGTGTGTGTGTGTGTGTATATTTTTAAATACAAGATTGCTGGAAGGTTGACTTCCGCTTGACAGCAACACACGCAACGCATGTCCATCTTTCCTGGAACGCAATCCTTGATCCCTGCTAGGCACAAAGGCACAAGGAATGGAGATGAGTTTTTCAAGTTCACGATCATGGTTAGCTTTTTTTTAGGCCAAATAACATCCCCCATTACAAGCAGGGTTTTGAAAAAGGATCCCTTTTTTGCACTGGGGGACTGGTGTCCTTCAAGTGCCATCGAGAGTTGGTGCTTCAAAGCCAGCAGGTCGTTGACCTTCGCAGTAAGCTAGACTGTTTGATGAGAAAAGAAATCAAAGCTTGCCTATTTCCAGCCACGAAAGACTTCTACGATCCCACAGGCAACGAACCTTCGCATCGGTCGCGTTTTTTCGCATTTCTCTTCAAGATTCGTTCGGTAACGTGCGAGCATGTGTGTGTGTGTGTGTTTGTTTTTTAACGTTTCCCCCCACAGTTTGTCGCTACCCAACAAATGCTCAAACATTTATGAGGCCATCGTTGCTCCACTTCAGCTCGCTCGCCGAGATAGATGGACGGGGAGGGAGTGAACTTGATATATGGAACAGCGCCAGCAGAGTCAATGAACTTTCGGCTTTGGCTCGTCAAAATTTCGGCAATGCGGCGGCTCGATGCTGTGGTACGGTGCGTGGGGCTTAGCGGAGCAAAATGCCAAAACTCGCACACAATCTCAACCCGCAACTGTGTGCCGCAGAAGATTGATTAGCCATTTTGGCTGCGTGAGTGAAGCGTCAAAGTGTCATCTTCCAACTGTCCGTGCTTTAAATGCGCTTAAGAGTGAGAAATAGTTTCGCTTTGGTTTTCTCTGGCCCCATATTGGTACACGGGGCTTGGAAAAATGGTTTGGCCTAGAGCTGAGGCCAGCTCGTACTCATACTCACAAGGGGGGGGGGGGGTAGGGATGGACACGGAGGGGCTGCTGTACGTGCCCGTGTGCATGTGCACATAAAACAAACGGTAAATAGGGCATTACAATGAAAAGTATTGGTTTTTCTGCTGCTTCTCTGTGGTTGGTTTCTCGCTCTTGCTAAAGGGGCGTGCTGCGTTGCTACCTATCCCGTTTCATAGTTTTCCTTTGCAACCATTTGCTACCTCTCTCTGTTACACGGCCATGGGCAAATCGGTGCGGTGGTTTGTTGGCGGCGTAATGTTGAGATTTTTTTTTCTCCTAGACGCTGGCACACTATTTTCTCCCTTTCTCGCAGACTGTCGATTTGTTTCTCTAGTTTGGAATAGTTGTTGTTGTAACACCGACACCAAACGAGAGGGTCCACCCTCCGTCCCTCCCGAATGGGGAAATGAAACAGCAACATGGACGGGGCAGGGGCAGGGCTGCATATCATACTTTCGAAATGATTATTACGTTATACAGCCTAATCCGGTACAGCGCGCTACTGCACGTAGAGCCCCACCAACACTACTAGCCTACTCTACTGCGGATGCGCTGGCAGCCGGTCATTGAACCTTTTTGTGGGGGGGGGGGGACTAGGAAAAAGCGCCGGCCGCTATCAGCTACCAGTAGAAGTATTACTGTACGAGCTGCAGTACGGGGAAAGGGGATGTGTTTAGTGATTTTGAAGGCGAGTTTGTGAGGAAAAGTGTTAATTTAACTTTTGTTTGTAATTGTAGCTGCCTATGGAGCTATTTCACACATTTCTCTCTCTCTCTCTCTCTCTCTCTCTCTCTCTCTCCCTCGCTCTCTTTCTCTTATGAAGAGATATCGAGAAAGAATTATTTTTTTTTAAAATAGTTTTAGAAATTTGCATACTTTTGTAACTTTACATAGCATCTAAGAGGTTAAGAGCATGTAAATATTTAAATGTTCACAGCATGCTAAACTTCTTTAGATATATTTTTGATAGTCTTTCAACTACATTTTATTCGGGAAACAACATTTATAGGTTTCATAAAAAAATACCGAAAAAATGTAAAATACAAAATAAATCGTATAACAAAAGGTTTCTGGCCTATACGACTGTTGAAGTCTTTTGTACGTTTTAACAGCCTAATCAAGGTTTCATCTACGTTAATGATAAATTACTAAATATGTATAGTACTTCAATATATCTAGAATCTAACCCACATCCAAAAGAATTGCATCAAATTCCTACCACCCATGAGCTAACTCATAGTCAACAGTATATTCTAGGCTCCCGGAAGACCAAAACGGGTTGAAAAATGCACCACAGCCATCATCTATTGCTGCTGCTCCACGGTCACGAAGAATCGAGCAAGCATCGAGGTAGTTGGAGAAATGAACACACCAACGGTACATTTGTGTCTTTCTCTTGTGCGCCTTTATCCACGAGTTTTCAGCCAACAGCGCATTAGAGACGGCGCCGCACAAGGAAGCGAGTAACGGAGCGTCACCGGGCTGAGGGGAGGCGATGAAAGAAATGGCGCAAAATCAGAGCACCACTGAACGAAGGCCCCCCAGGAGGCGGAGGTTGGGAAAGAGAGGATGGAGATGGTCATAGAGTGAAAAATCGTAGAGAAAACGCATAGAGAGATGCGTTTGGAGCTGTAGTGGAAGGGTTGGCGTCTTGGCGTGGTGTGTGTACGCAGAGAAAGAGACACTTGGAAGAAAGGCACGATAAAGCGGAAGGGAATAAATGGAACACACTGAAAAGAGAAGGTGAATCTAGCTAAAAAGTTCGTTGAACTTCGCTGCAGTGGAGCAGGCCGGTGTTATGCCAGTGTGGCCGGTGAAGAGCGATCGTTCTTGGAGCAGCTTGCATAAACGTTGTCCAGATACGATCGAAATTAGGTAATGCAGCTATTTGTTCGAGCTACAAAATAAATGTGTTTAGTTGTAGTTTGCTTCGCGTTATAGTACATCCTATTAAACTTTGATGACATAACTCACTTGGTAGATTATATGCGTGCCTTTGAATAAACCATCGCTCCATTCAGAATTCTACAGCAAGCAAATCGTAACTCAGCCCATGTCCCATATCCTGCAAGCATTCCCGCACTACTGCCCGAACACCTCCAACCACGTTACTTTTCCACCCTCCATCCAGCCTGTGGGAAGTAAGTAGGTCTTTCTGTCAGCCACGATCACCACTGTCCACCATACAGCCCTACCAAGAAGTGATGATGAGCGATTTTGCATTCCGAAAACGTAGCGCCATTTACAACAGCACGGATGCATAATGAATCGACAGACGGCACCAGACGGGGGCAGTGCAGCGAAGGGCGAGGGCCAGGGAGCCAGAGAGCAAATGACGAAGCAAATGTAGGAAAGTCTTCAGCCAAACTTCTGGCCAGGGCAGTCGGGACGGGACGCCCTCGGTCAGCTCGTGCGTACGGCGACACGGTTTGGCCTAGATTACGGCAGCAAATAATGCATAGGACGTGAGTGGTGAGTCAATGTTTCGGTCAGTTCAAGGGAAGAGACGATCGTGATTATGTGGCATATTCCTTACCGGGGACGATACGGAACGGGAAAAGGGGAAGAATAAACATAGTGGTGTAAATGGTTCTAGCATATTTGCATTCGTATATGTTAAACAGTTTTCTAGTAAAATAAAGTCATTCATAATAATTAAATTGTGTATAAAAAATTATTCCTTCAGAAGCTACCCTGTCAGAATGTGTATGAAACACAAATGATGATAAAACAATGAAAATAAAACAAATGTAAAGATAATGATAATGAATGAGACCATAAATGTATTAAATAATGAAAGTAAGTATTTTAACAAATAAAATAAAAAGAAGAAATTGGCTACCAACACGAGTTTTAAACGTTCTGATCGCATTTGAAAGAAATGTAAATCAAGTTCCTGAACCCTTGCAGCTATCAGCTTCATCATTTATCGTTTTATCTCTCACCGTTTATTCTACTGTCTTCTTACAAGTCCCACACCAATCGCATTTAAAATTCTTCTTGTCTCGATATGATATTCATCAATTTCATCTCCAAACCTAATACAAACCCATTTGTCTGAAAGTGATAAAAAAACTCCCTCATAAAAATGAGCTCCCGAGATCAATTATTCGATTGATTAAATAACAAAATTCCTTCCTTTGTGCCCCACGCCGTGCGCCGTTGCTAGTTCGCGTGCTGCAGCGAACAAATCTGCATTAGAATCGTGCCCGCCCTCTGCTGCCGTGCACTTCCCGTATCAGCTGCGGTGCGACATTTGCACACGCCAAACACAAAAGGCACTTTGGAACCAGTTTCCATTTCATTGACTTTAGCAAAACGCGCGCCATCGCTGCACCTACTGCGCCGCACGGCTAGCTGCACACTCAATTTATGTAACACTGTGCTCCTAATTAAAACTGACAAACGCTCTCGTTTATTCCGATGCATCGGCTGTGGCATTCCAAGGCGATGTAGGCTTCCCTGCTCTTGATGTTCTATAGGGTATGGAGCGCATCGGCAAGAAGATTGAAGTTCAACCCCACTGTGGCAAGGAAGGACGGTGTACTGACAACAGGCATGAGATGAAAACCTTCAAGTTCTGGTTCGATTGATGCTATCGGAATCGATCGACACGTAAGCCGTCCGCATTCTCGATCGATCAACAATGCAGTTGGAAACGCTAGATTAATTGCAAAACAAAGAACACGTACAGTAGCACGAGTGGAAAATGAAACAACCTGATAGTGAGTTGATCTGACTTCAGTAGTCGATTGCTTCTTGATGCGGAAAATAAGGCATTTTTCTAACAGACAGTGCAAAAACTGAAGCTAGTGTTTCATATGCAGTATGCATCACTAATAGAGAATCTTAATGAAGTGTGTTCTAGTGGCTGTAGCAGCCACAGGAAGCAAATCGGTTAAAGTCAATCAACTCGCCTTTGCTGTGGCCTTTCGATACTGCTGCCAGGTGATGCACGGATCCTCTCTTTTGCGGTCATTGAAATCTTTCGTATTTCATGAATGAATCAGATGACGTGCGCTCGTACGCAGCCCGCTTCGGAGTGGGAAAGGTTTTGGGGTGAAAATGTATAGCCCCATCCCATCCTTCCCGTTTCATCTTGTTGACGCTTTTCCGGCGTATCGAAATACTTTTCCACACGCATAATTCCACTTCAGCTCGTTAGTCGCGTTTGGTTCGGTGTTGTTTTTTTTCTCAACCTGTTGTTTTGATGTTTTCGGGAGGAAACTTTTCAACGCGTTTCTTTTTCTTTTTCCACTTGAATCGTGCTTTTATGTCACATTTGTTGTTTTTCTTTTCAGTTTCGGAGCAAGGCACCTTGCCGTAGCCAGCGCAATGGGAGCAAACGGTGAGTGAGCGATTTGGGAGCGATCGCGCGCGCGCACGAGGTGAACGACCGCACGATCTTCGCGCATTCGGAGCATTCGGGTTGGGATCGGTGGCTCAGTTTCTGATGCTCTAGTTTTTCCTTTACCCTCCGAGGTCTGGTAGGGGTTGTTGAACTCCGAAAAGCAACGGGTGAGTTTTCCTTCCTGCCCGAGTTCGCGTTTGTTTTGGTACACTTTCGATACGGCGATACCGGTCGAGAGTGTGGAACGTGAGTACGCGGGAAAATTGAACGGAGTGAAAAACTGGCAAAAAGAAGTACCGAATTTGTGGGTGGGTCAAGTGATAGGGGTTTTCTCACACCGCATTTACGGGCTGATTAGTAAGCTGTTAAGGTGTTCGAGTTGGTTGAAATATAGCTATTTCTATTGACATCTTGTGGCAGCTTTTCGAAGCGAATCGATTGACGCTTTGTACAAGTATGATTAACAAATGCATTACCATGCAAAAGAAAAATGAAATTCGGAATCAAAACAACTTACAATGTTAGGTCAACCGAGCATTACCATTCAATGAACCACCAGCATTCAATGAACTAGGAACAATCACTTGCAAAGAAAAATGTTAGTTTATACAATTCGTTACAGGTTTGGATGTAAAGAACCAAATAAGCAAGATAGTCGTTAGAAAATGCCTGGATTATAGTGTGTGCGCGTTTAATATTTAACTTATGTGAATAGTCTTTATTTGAACTTTACTAATTGTAGTGCTATTCATAAACTCATATTAAACAGGACTGCATTGGTTGGTGCCCTTTTGTTTTCACAGCTTTGATGACTTGGACAGGCCAAAATTACAATGGGGCAATTTAATATGCGTCAAAATAAAACAATCCGTAATGTTCATGTTGTTATTTTGAAACGAAGAAAAACAATGTATGGTATTATGAAGCTCTATGTGTAGCTATTTTAGTCAAACAAATCATTTATGCTTACTAAAAGTTAAGGTTTTTAGTAACTAAGCGAATAACAAATATTTGAGGTTTTTTTAGCAGTTATAAGCTAAAAATAATTATAAAGAAGATACCAAGTATTTTTTTTTTCATTTTTCCTTCATTTTGTATTTTCAGCATTCGATCAGTTTAACTTTGATTGCATTGTCATATTTATTGAACAAGAGTTTTTGGCTAGCAATTATGAGCAGGGTTTTCAAATTTGTGCTTAAATGGTTCAAATATTTGTTTCAATTATTTGTTTGTTTGATTTCCAAGTTCAGTTTAATTTATTATGTGTATGGATGCTTCGTATGTTGGAGTGTACAATTTAGCAATAAATCTCAGGACAGATGTGGTCACATAATGCATAAAGTCACATTTCCTACGCTACAGAAACAGTCAGTGATTTGCTTATCATATCTAGAATAAATTCTGCCCGTTTCAGTACAACCACCTATGATCAGCCTATCCCTTACAGCAGATGACAGTATCGGTGAAATGATTAATCTCTGTAGATCATGAACAAATGTATCCGATGTTGCGCTACCACTGCGCTTACTATCACGACCATAGACCCTCTTAGTCGGCTCCACATCAGTCCAATTAGACCGAACAATGCCAAACATCCAGGTGTGACCGGCTGTTCCTGCACACCGCTGTTAATCACGGACCCGAGACAAGCCAGATCATCTACCACCCAGAACCAACCAACGTGCAGCATTAGATCGAGGGCTTAGATTCGTGGCGTACAGCAGGAAAGGCGTTCGCGGATCTGATTTGACCATTGTTTAGATTTACCCCAACCAAGCCCTGTGCATGCCTGTGTATGTGCATCGAATGTGTCGCATCCGACACGGAGCCGCGCAAAAAAAGGGGTACGTGACGTGACGTGCTTCTGCCACGGGCGGCCAATAATCCCGTTACAATAATTTAGATCCCTTTTATCCACCGAAGAGCTTAGAAAAGGGTGGCTCCCTAGTCTCTCTCTCTCTCTCTCTCACCCTCCTCCAGTGAGTGTCGAAGAGCATCCAGAACAGCTGTGGTCGGCCTGTGGGGACGTTGAGTGTTGCCGGGTTCCGCTGTGTTCATTCACTGGTGCCGCCTTACTGCACTGTTGGATTGAGGGGGGGGGGGGGATATTGAGTTTGTTTTCGGGAAACAATGGATTTCATAATTCGAATCTACGGCTCGCTCCCCTCGCTTGTCCGCGGCCTCTTCCGGAAGCCAGGGTACGGTAGAACCGTAACCGCGACCTAACCGCGGAGAAAGGTCAGCCACATAGGGACGGCACATACACAAACAAACACACACACACGCGGGACGCATACGTTCGATGCGGTAATTCCCATGAACTTCTTGCTCGCTGTCGTCATCGCAGCATAACGGGGGTTGCGGGCTTCCGTTGTGGTAAGGGTGGTGGGGTCACGATCACGCAACATTCACCTCACCGGTCGACTGGAATAATGGTGCATTGAGCGCCGATGCTTATGTTTTACCATCGAAGGGCGCGGAAGGTGTAAACGGAAAGGCAAATAAAACGGACTGTCAACGAGCGGGGCGAGGGGTTGTACTTTTAAAATTGTGTGCGTTTGTGTATGTATGTATGTGTTTACCTAGGTGGCTAGGAGGGTGAGCGGGTCCCCGCGGATGATCAAGAACAAAAGAACCTACGCGAGGGCCACACAAACATAAACAGAGTCGCTTATGCACACATAGAAGCGAAGTTTAAAACCGAAGTGGTCTGTACCGTTATTTTCAGGTCAGTTCCCGAAGGAAAAGAGATGGATGGAGGACAAAGAGAGAGAGAGAGAGGAATAAAGAGAAGATAAATAGAATAAATGAAAGAGAAAGAGAGAAGGAGAAAGATAAAGAGTGTGATAAAAATACATGGAAGCATGACGATGGATCGGCTTGTGCATAAAGCTTCTCCAATGCAACTGAGTAGCTCAACACCAAAGGGACGTGAGAGAGATAGTCACAGTGAAAGAGAAGATGGAAAAGTAGAGAAAAGCACAACAACAATAAAATGAGAGGTAAAGAGAACGATAGAAGAGGGTTGAAAATGTTAAACCCTCCGTACACACCCGCATACACACGCAAACAGTGAATAAGTCAGAGAGAGAGAGAGAGAGAGACCGCGCGCGAGAGAGAATCCAAGACCCTGAACCTGAACCTGAGCTGGGCCGTGTGCAGCGAACGATCGTCTTCTTTGCTCACGTTACCGCTCACGAAACGATCGCTTCCGTAGCTGTATGTGTGCCTCGTATAAACAAATCCATCATACGGCCAAGGGTAAAAACAGGTGGAAACAAGCACCAAGTAGTCTCGCTCTCCTTCTCACCCTCACAATCGCTCTCTCACAGCGGAAAGCTTCTGCGCTCAGTTGTACGTGCCGAAGAAGCTTTTCGGTCCCTCTCCAAGAGCGCATATACCCAATGGTACCTTGACCGTCAAAACCCGGGCCTTGGCTTTCGGTGCGTGCTTCGCGATTTAGTCGGTACCAAGACAAAACCCAGACAGGACGTCGATGAGTCTGTGAGCGTCCATAGCATTACAAGCGGGAGAAGCAGATCTCCGCATCAAACGGAACAGAGCGTCCTGTGCCTGAAACGCAAAGCAAAGTGTTGTGTTGCTGTGACTGCGCAAAACGAGTTGAACAAACTTTAGCGCGCCTGGGTACGTAGAGCGTGCGGCGGCCGGTGAGCATTACATAAGCTAAAGTTTGAGCGCTTGCGGCCGAACAGGCGGCAGTGACTTGCGCGAGCGGTTAGAACGCGAACTGCGCGCACTGTTGCGGGAAGTGAAGCGACCGGAGCATTGTGAAGCCAGTGCAAGGCTGTTTCGGCTGTTGATGAGTTTCGGTGTGATGTTGATGTGATTGTGTTGAAGAGTGTTCGGCTGTGTTTGAAATTCGGCAAAGCAGCGGTACCAATAAAAATCAATCAACTGCATACTCCCGTCCCGTGTTCGGTGGTGCGGAAAATTGCGAATTAGAAGTTGTGGAATTGTGAGAGCCAAGCAAGAAAACAGTTGGGAAACACAGTGACATAAGTGCGAAAAAGAGTTGGTGCAGTGAAGTACAGAGCAGAATATATTTAGTGATTGAAGCATAAAGTGAAGACGAAATAGAAAAAAAGAAACAAATCAAACAAGAACGGACGTACGGCAGTCTTGTGGAGGGCGCGAGTGGATTAGCACACATTAGTGCGATTCAACAGAAGGTGAGATAGCAGACCAACAGCAGCAGCAGCATCAGCAGTGGAAGGTGAGCCGGGAATTTCTGGATAAGTTGTCCGGTTCGGGATATTGCGACTTAAGTTGGCGCTGTCGTGATCCCGAGGGAACGAACGTAGAATTCATCTGCGACTTGTTTGAAGGTGTAGTTATTACTCTACCGCGCTCGACTCTCCTCCATCCAACGTTGCGCCCGTCCCGTCCGTGTGCCCCAAGTGTGAGTGTGTGTTGTAGCAACCTGTTGTGTATATTTGTGATCCTCTCTCGTGCTGATCGGAAGTGATCCAGCCGGGAACTTGCGGGAGCACTTTGAGCAAGGTGTTTGTGTCGTGTGTTTAGAATCAGCGTCGCATCCCACCTCTATTGAGCTATTGGCCCCCTGTTAGCCCCTGAAGTACCCTTCGTGTGAGTGGTGTTTATGCGTTTGTGTGACTGGAAGTTTGTGTGACGTTCGCTGTGAGTTGTGCAACGTTCCAAAGCGGTGTGTTGAAGTGTTGTGCAATACGTGGCTAGGCGCAAAAAAGCATTAAGAGGAAGCGCAGTGTAAACGCTAGAACGCAATTCGAAGGGAGCCCGTTGGGTGGGTGGGTTATCGTTATCAACTAAGCCCAAGCAACCTTCAGCGCCTGTTTACTAGCGATCTCGGTCAGCTGTGACCGGATGGTTGGTGGAAGCGACTCGCCTGGTCAATTAACATGTGCATCATAATTGCGCCCTGAAGGATTTACCACGTGGAACCACGACACGGTGCGCTGATATCATCAGTGACGATTCACGAATCATCCTAAAGCCCACTAAACGGTCCCTTTGGTGCGGGTAAGTGTACGAAGCATTTACGGCTGTCGTGTGCGTCAAGAAACAAAAAGGCACAATCGGTGGTAAATAGTTGAGCTCATCGGATTGGGACATTGGATTTGGCGCGGGCATTTGCTGCTCTCCAAAGCACTCGTGTTGAGGACTGTGGTGGTGATGGTTTCTTGATGATGCGATACCAGGTCCGTTCTAATGAGCGATCCACCACTTCGTGTGCCTTCTGAAGGACGCGTGTTGTTGTCTTCTTGTGCTGTACCCGCGCTGTTCAGCGTGTGCGAAGAACTCCAATTCATCCAGCCAGTCAGGGTCAGGTGAAGAACACGGAGCACTATGCACACCTCGTCGCCGCGTGTTCTAGGCTTTGCCGCTCAAGGTTCTAGCCGAGCGGATGAGGTTGACGAGGGTGATGAGTTGCTAGTTTGATTGGCTGTACTTGTGTCGAGCGCCTGCGTCATACCAGGTTTGGTCGGTCAGGTTGGAGGTGAGCCACGTGATGCTTTAGAGGTTTGTGTGCGTAAATGCGACACAAAATTGTTTATCTCGCTACAATAAGTCCCTATAGATGCACATCTGCATGCGAGTGTAAATTCCAGACATTCCTTTTCGATGACTCTGAATGTACTGATGCACTAGATCAAGTTCTGGAAGTGATGTAATTGTTACCTACGGGGAGTAATGTGATCCACCTAGGTAAGGTACGTTTGCCTCCGGTACCTTCTGACAAAACCCAGGGAATTCTATTCGCCACCCTCCCGAAGGAATGTTCAGGAGACAGAGCAAGTATCACTTTCCGGTTCGGTTCTCACATTACACAGGCTCCAACTATTACGCCCCCCGCCCCCGCTCCGGGTATTACCTTTTTGATTTCACCATGCGCATCCGGAAATCACTTTTCTGGCGCTTCGCGCCGTCTTCCCTCAAAACATCGCGTCATTGCGAACGTTGCCACTGGAGACTCAATGTGTGTGTGTGTGTGTGTGTGTGCGTGTGAGAGACAGAGAGTAAGAACACAAAATTCTCGGAGGAACTGATTGCAATCACGGCATCGGCGGAACTCGTGCGCTCGCCGGTGCGGTTCTTGGCCGCTCAGTCGTTTGCGCAACAGCCACTTATTAACACCAGCACCTTCCGCCATTAGGCTGCGTAGTAAGCTACTGCAAGCGTTACTTGATTGAAGGGAAGGGAGAGGGCGTTGGTGCTAGTTGTTTAGGTAGTAATGCAAAGAACGAGCAAGATTCACGCTGTTAGATTCTGAATCACTTGCCGTTTCCTCGGTTCTGTGCTGCCGTCCGAAAAAAACCCTCCAGCCGTCTCTGGCCGAGTGTCGGTAATGAGAGCTAAACAGGCCTCCCCCATCGACTTCCCCGTTCGGCAATGCGGCGCGAGGGTGGTCAAGACTCACTCAAGCGCAACCGAGCGCAGGCAGGTGCAGTGAAGAGAGGGAGAGAGAATACAGGCGTAGAGAAACCCGTACAGAAACACATACACAGTTTAATAGGGGAATCGTTTATTACGAACCTCAGCAGCTCATCATGTGCACCGCTGCTGACTCATACGGCACCGAGTGTCTAACGCTGCTCTTAATTAAGGGTGCCATCAATGGTCGCAGCGTACAAAAGCACGCCCCGAAGGGGTTTGGCTGTAGGTACAGCAAATAATTGTTTATTAAAAACATTGTTCCGGTGCTCCGCCGCATTCTACGCGGCCCTACAGCTCCATGGTTTATGATCATCTCGCCAGATCATGCCCGTGTGCTGGGTTTGCCTTTTTTCTCGTTCTTGTTTCGCCAGTGCGCGATTCAAATTATACGGTGTACTGGTGTGTTCTGTATACCTCGGGGGCTGGGAGTTCAAGCCCGTGTTCAAGCATGTGTTTTTTCAGCTCTTCTGCAGCCAGAGGGTAGGAAGGGATCGAGGAAAATCCTTGACAATGACATTAAGTAACCGTTCCGGTGCTGAACCGTCCTCATCGGCTCGCTCGACGTCGCTACCATCAGTGACATTGATGGGGACCTCCGATGGATGACACGCGCTCATCTCGCTCGCGCTAGCCCTGCTTAGCTGTTCATTGGTAACAAGGGAGGGAGTGAGAGAGAATAGCAGAGAGAGAGAGAGAGAGAGAAAGAGAGGGAAAAGTTATTGGCGTCAATGTGCTACTCTATTGTACGGTTTTGATCATGAGGTTTTTCACAACACGAGGGCAATGCGAATGAACTATCGGCGCTTGGTGTTTAGCACATGCGTTCTCGGGCCGGTGAAACATGGCGCACAGTTTTATGTGCACAACTGTAACCATCATTAGCGTGGGGCTTAATGTGCAAAAAAACGAAGCGACTTTAAAGATCAGTAAAAAGTAAATCCCAATAAAAAGAGCAGCACCAAAGCAACACAAAGTAAAACATAAGAGTGCATCTTGCATCTTGCTTGAAGCTGACACATTCTACACTGCAGAATTGGTCACTCAAATCCAATGTGGGAGGAATGTAAACAGGTTGCTTTTTTGGGGTTTAAGATGTCATCTCATGAAGCTCTCCCAATGTCCACCGCATTAAGTCTTATCTCCCAATCACTCGCGCCACATATTCACATATTCTGGATGGCGAAAAGAGTCTTGATGGGACGATGAAGAGGAGTAGAAAAAACACACACACACACGCACAAACACAAGGTCGTCGAACCTTGGGGCTGAAATAGGACCTTGGTGCGTGACCTCATCTCCATGTACGCCATTTTTTTGCGGTTCGCTCTCCCGCTCCAGCTGCCTGTCACTTTCGTTTGACGTTTTAAACTGTCAGATGAGTGCCGATTGGTGGGGCTACAGAGGAGGGAAGAGAAGGGAAGGTAGGGAACCTCATTAGCATTGCCTACCTGTGGTGGCTGGGTTGCTGGTGGAGAACGCACGATCATTACGCGATCAGTTCGTGCTGGCATCATCATCATCTCGCCTGCTATTCGCCCATTTTCGGGATGATGAGCGAAGAATCGCACTTTGCTGGCAGATTGCTTCATCCTTTCAGCATTGCTTTTTTTCTCTCTCGCGTACATGATTTGACGCTTTATTGTTTTGTTTGGAGCTGCTTGTCGTGGTTTGGTTAAAAAGTAAGGAGGAGTAATAGCGGTGAAGAAAACTAGAAGTGCGCATAGTTCTACAAAGAATAAATCACCACGAATAGGCAGTAAAAAAAACGATGCACGGAGAAGCATTTTCCAACGCCCAACAGGGTAAGATATCACGTAGTCAAAGTCAGAGAACCATAAAACAAAAAGCTGCCCATACCCATGCTCATCTGCCGACTCCTTACGCCTTACCCATCTCCAAAGTAGCTCCAACAACGTGATACATTATTCCACGTTACTTCTTACACTTACACTGAGTATCTGTACGCGCATGTGTGTGTGTAGTTTTTTTTTCGCATTTCCATACCCAATTCTGCTGCGCAGAAAACAAGCCCAGGCCCTTTTTCCGTTCTCACTTTCCTTTCGGAACGTTCTCGCCAGGCCCGCGCTGTGTATGTGTGCTCATGAATTGTGTGCCCAGGTACGGTCAGTGAACTTCGCCAGTGGCAAGCCGGTCGGTTCTTTGCGCCGTGGGTTTGCGCCGGGCTGTTGTGCCGCGCGAATATGTGAATTTTTTCTCAGTTTCTCGTTCTCTCTCTCATTCTATCTCGGCTGTTCTCTGTTTTTACTTCCATTTCGCAATAAAAAGGAAGGTGTAGTAATGGGAGGGGGAAGGTTCGCTCAATTCTCGTTCGCTCACCTTCGTCATGTGGTGGGGGGGGGG
>AXCO02004131.1:0-21537 GCA_000473525.2 Anopheles melas | reverse complement strand
TCGTAGTACAGTCGTCAACTCGTACGACTTAACAACATGCCCGTCATGGGTTCAATCCTCAAATAGACCGTGCCGCCATACGTAGGATTGACTATCCTGCTATGGGGGAAAATCAATTATTCACTGAAAGCCAAGCCCACAAGTGGTACAGGCAGGCCTTGATCGACAACGGTTGTTGAGAAGAAGAAGAAGATATGAAGCCCTTGAGGCAAGTATATTAATTAAAATAAATAAATTGAAAAATAAAGAATAAAAAGAAATCAATATACAAATTATCTTTATTATTATATTCAAACAACTCCTAGACTTTACTTCCTATTGCAGCGTGTCTGTTAAAAAGTTTAAAAGATTTCGATCGTATTTATAACTTTCTTCACACACTTAGGTCATTTTATGGATGTGGTCATGTAATGAATTAGTTAACTTTTAAAAACAAGGAAAAACTCTTAAATTCTAAATGGTCTTCAAAAAACCAATGGTTGTGTAAACCAATTGTTGGAGAAAAACACTTGCATGTCAAAATGCTCACCCCCAGCCACCATATAATTGATTAGTATAGCACGCGAAAGAATGTGCGCGACGACTCTCCCAGAGTTTCCAAAAAAATTCTTAAAAACAGCTGTAACGCGAGTGCGTCCTTTATTATCCGCACGTTCCTATGTTATAGTCGAGAAATAAGTGGAGGAGCGAAGTTAATTACCCCATCTATTGGAATGCGACACGTATATATTTAGAGTTTGTGCACAGTCCCTCATGTGCATCTGTTGTCCCCGTGCGTTTGTGGTATGCGATGAGGTGCTTAAACAATCATCAATTAAAGTGAAGTGAAGCGAGTCGTCACACCGAGCAGGGATGCGCAGAGGCATATCGGTGTGCTCGTGATGATTAGTTTGGAACTGAGAGTAGGAATTGGAACTCACACAAGCCCCGGAGAGCTAGTGATGAAGCCCACTGACAAGATTTGAAGACATCCTGTCAACGGTTGTCGAACCTGACGCTCTTCCGCCCAGACATCCATCATTCGCGTGAGGCAGTCCAAAAACGACCCCCGATAAGCTGCCCCCTTCCCCCTTAATGGCCTCTCGCTGATTGTTATCGGCACAAAAACCGCCCAATATCTGGCAACAACCCACCGTGGGGTCCCCGGGGGTGGTCTAGAACACTCTTACCTACGCCGCGATTGTTTCGTTCGGTTCAGTAGCTAGGCCAATTCAGCTGCTTGACAGGGGTCGGTGCTGATGGATTGATGTTCACCAGTCCAGTCGGGTGTGATGTTGAAGCATCACTTCCTGGTTTGCCTCGAAACCCCCTGGGCAATTATGCTGGAGAGCACCCGTTAATATCTTCGACATCGTGTGTGTCCCGGGGTCCAGTATGCGCCCTTTGTGGTCGAGCCAGCAAGGTGGTCTAGGCGCTTAATGACTCTTCCGCGCTCCCGCACGGAAAGCTACCGCTTATCTTTCGACTGTTGTCTTCCCTGTTCTCCTTCCTTTTCCGGAGTCAGCTTGAAGTGCGTGAGACGCGTATCGCATAGCTTTTCGTATTAGCTTTAATTAATAAAGCATGTCTGTACACCGACACTCAGCTAAAGGATGGTTTGGGGAATGAAGTACAGTGCTCCACTGTTTGTGGCAGTGTGGAAATAGTTTAAGTGAGTGTTATAAAACATGCAAACTATGTTTCTTTCTCATTTCCACATAACGCTTCCAACGCTGCCGATGCACGCCGTACCAGTTTTATGTTCTTCATCCATTTCCTGGGAAGCGCGCTGCACTTGGAACCAGATACCGGATGGACATACCAACCGAAAGGACGCATGAAGGCAGCCAAGCAAGCGTATTGAAAATCACAGCCCTCGGAAGATCCCTCCGCTTTCCGAGGGCTTCCCACTCGGTGTGCATGTGCATTATCCGCGGTAAAAAAAGAAAGAAACAGCTATACTACAATTCCCTGCTACCCGAGGCGCTACAACAATCGGATTGTTTTACGCTGTAAGACAATCATCTCGGTACGGGAACCATTTCCACAGATTCCCTTCCCGTTTTGAATATGTGCTGTAAGACTTCTTCCGCGCTGTGCTAGAACATTCACACCCGCCTGGCCCGACCAGAAGGTGAAAATAATAGAACCGAAATAAAAGCCCGGTTCCACCGAATCCGGTAAAAAATATCGAATAACCTTTCCCAAACGGGCCGACCTCGCTTGCATTCGTGCAGCCATGGAGTTGGCGTCTTATTGCTGCGCGCAGGTACGTCAAGCCGTGTCACTTGTACAAAGCTCTTCCAGAATAAAATCTGAACCCCCCTCTGAACATCCTATCGAGTTACCGTTTAGCGCGCTGTTTTTTCTATGTTACTGCATCCCGTCGAACCGAATCGTACAGACTACTCGCGTCGTCCACGAAGCATTGCCGCTGCTGAAACTTCTCAAACGATGTAAGGTACAGACAAAGTTAACTATTTCTCCCGCAGCATGATTGGTGAGAGAACAGCTGAGACCGGGACGCGTACCACAGGCCTGTCGCATTAATTCCCGCCGGACGGAACCATCCCGAACCTGATCGTCAACTTGACCGCCAAACGATTCGGGCTCTCCTGAGTATTGTTGTGATAAATAGGATCACCGACACGTTACACGTGTTGGTCGCTGCGGTGACAAATTGCTCCAACTTTTACGCTTTCTCAACGGGTAAGAATGGCCGCTTTGGGTGAAGATCTTCTGGAAGAACAAAAAAAACCTGTCCTCCAGGAGCGTTTAATTACACCCAAGGCAACTCTTGCCGCACTTGACAGCTGCTTAGCGGCTGCATGGAGGCGTCGGTATTTTATTATTATTAGTTGCCGCTGGCGTACTTCACACGACGGGTCCAATGGGGGCACTTTTGGGAAGTAAATCAATACCTTTCAGAACTGTCGTCGTCTCGGCTTTTGCCGTACCTCAGGCCAACCATATCGGTCTCAGCAGTTCATTTTTTTATAACAACAGCGGATAAACAAAAACAATACTAATGGCTAGGTATAGATCAAATACAAATCGTCTTCATGCGCAGTAGTTCTGTACTATGTGTTTATTTTTTCTCAGCATTTTCTCGCTCTCTCTCTCTCTCTCTCTCTCTCTCTCTCTCTCTCTCTCTCTTTCTCTCTCTCTCTCTTTCTCTCTCTTTCTCTCGCTCCACGCTTCAACTTGTGTCATCAAAAACTAAACAGCAACACGAGTCAATAAGCGCAAGGTTTAGTTAAATATACACAACAATTTCTAACGAGCTCAGGCAAATCAAAGTACCCCGGTAACGAAGTCCGTCGTTGGGGAGGCGTGGGCGGCGGGGAAGGAAAACAAAAACATCGCCACGATGTTGATATGGCACGGCAGACATAACACGAGAGGATATAGACTAAGCGACAAACCCCTTTTACGGGCGTCGTTCAAACAAAACGCAAGCTGTAGCTATTTGTGCTTGTCGTTTCTTGGTTCTTTCCTCTCGATTTGCTGACTGTGATTCAAGATTATTGTAGAAGCAAAAACAAAAAAAGCAAGCAGCAGGGGTGAAAATAAAAACATAAACAAAAAACACTGCGAGTCAGCGTACCACTTGAATGAGCAGCAGAGTTCGTTACGGTACAGAGAGGTATCGGAGAAATGGAGGCTGATTCTTGTATGAAGATGAGGAATGTGTTGAGCAATCGCCCGCAAAGGGTCGGTTAATTCTGAAGCATCAATAGTTTTTGCGCCCGTGTGTGCGTTGTTGAGCAGGAAGTTTGTCAATTTAAGTCATACAATAGATTGTTTTGCTTCCTCTTATGATTTGAAATAAAGATAAACGATATCCCATCCGGAACGTACCGTGCAATATGAGAACACTTCCAATGCTTTTTTCCGTGTTCAAGAAAATCCTGGCCTGCTTGCTATTTTAATTCAAAGAGTGATGCCTTTCTGTTGGTTTCTGGATTTAACGTCTATGCAAAACAGTGCCGAGACGCTACTACCTTTCTGTCACTGACCACTTTACTCGTGAATGTGTCGCCTTGCTCTTCATCAATTAATACTAAATAATGAATTATTTTGAGACTCACCATTTTGGTTCATTACTGAAAATGGGTTCCTAAACATCATTTCCCCGAAACATAAACCATCCCTCACCGTGCTATCCCATCGAATTCCCCAGACTGGGAAAAAGCGCACACACACACGCACAATCTAATAACTGTCAAAATAAATATAGAATAAGTAGAATATAATCTTACCACAAAAAGGAAGCAGAGGGTGGCGCATATTAGGCACATCCCGGGAACATGCATCGAATGCCGCCGTTGTCACGACGTGCGTCGGATAAAAAAGGGGGAAGTGAAAACACACACGCGCGCGCATGCTTGCAACCTCGGAACGGCGGAACAGCGACCGAAGCAGTCTATAATGAGGATGATAATGGGGCGCCGCCACTCGACGAGGGCGAGGCAGGGCAATGGAACATCGATCTAATTTTATCTTTCGATTTCCCTGCTAGTTTTTTAAGCATCTAAGCAGCTAGGATAAGCGACCGAGTATCAAAACAAATCCAACTGCAACGCTAGACTCGCCCGAGCAGTTACGGGGTGCGGTAGAGAGCGCTCTTAAGCCCTAAAACCCTGTCATTGTCAGGGAGTTTTTTTCTTCTCCTCTCGTCTGATGCTGCCTCCTCCCCACTTCTAATGCCTTTTTAGCGGCTGTTGCTGCCGCACCGTGACCTATTCCTACCGGTACCGGTCGTTGTTGTTTTTTGTTTCTGTTCCCGCTGCATCCCGATTTCCCGCTTTCCAACAGCTCCGAGACCTAATAAACGATCCACTTAACTGGCGAGCCCCGCAAGGGCGTCGAGGTTGCAGCTTCCGTCCGTCTTTCCGGCAGCAGCGCAGCACGAACGGGAAGCAAACACACCAAACGCAAATCGAATCTTAACCATACAAACGGAAACGAACCAGACGTCGGACGTGGGGCCATCTGCCAGCGGGCAAGCAAAGGAGAAATGTTCGCTTACATGGGACGGGAGAAGATATTATGCAAAATTCCCATTGCTGTGTTGATGCTAAAACATTTTTCCCAACATTCACCATGATTTGCTGTGTATTGCACAGCGCATTGCTTTGGCTAATCCGCGTGAACTACCATCACCGCCGTCGCCGCCGCAAAACAATCAATCAAACAATGGAACGTGACTCAGCAGTCGTTGAGCGGTTTTTGCTCGAGTGGCAAAATATAATATCGCTCTTTTTTCTTTATCTCACCGGTGACATCCGGTGCGCCGAGACAGCACCTGTATGCACAAACCTGCACCGTCAATGCGTTCTGGAGTTTGCAATTCGTCCCAAGACAATCAATCTCGCAGAATAAACGATGCACATTGCTTCAGCAATTCGTAGGTTATCTTTACCAACAGAATGTTCGTTTTTGCATTGAATACAACGCAAAAAAAAATCTAGCAGAAAGGATATGTAAGACCCAATTCCAACATTGCGTCCATGAAATTCACTACCCAGGTGGAATATAAACCTCTGCAACTTTCCCCACGATCTCACAGACAGGCTCTACATGTGTCAAAACATTCCTCACCCAAGCACCCAAGGTTAATCCTCCCGCCGTGCTGGCGGGGCGTGGGAATGACAGATGCACATGCACAAAATCTCAGTCTCATCGGAAACCGGTAGTTCGCCGTTTTTTTTCTTCTTTATTTTATTACTATTGCACCCACGAACGTCCGTACGAGACCTTCGAGCCGGTGGCTAATTGTTTACCGCACGAACCATCTATCCGTTTTGTGCTATGCCGAAAAAAAAACTCCCCGCGTGAGAACCAACCATAACGACTTTTGGTTCCAAAAAGGTTCAGCTTTGGGTACGCCAGGACATTCTGATGGCACGTTTAGCTTCGCGTATCGATGACGTGCCGATTAGGACGTGACCCGGTCGCACAGTTCTGTGCAGCAGCGAACGTGTCAAAACAAACGAATCCATCTGCCGGAGAGTGCGAGTACCTGACCCTTCCTGGGATTTATTGCCCACCATTGGGAAGGATTTTCCAGCAAAATATGTGCCTACCATCGGCACAGTTTATGCGCAGTTGATACTGCAGTGCTGCAAGGCAAGGAATGCGCAACACGCCCTGGCTGTTTGGTTGAAGGATGAGAGTCCAACCGGACAGGCCGCTGTTTGGTCAAAGCTATTTGGTAGCAGTCTTAAAATATTTCGCGAATTGTGATGGACTTCGGAAGTTCTGGAGGTGTTGATTGATTTCAAATGATGATGTTGATCAGAAGTTCAAAATATACCCATTTTTGTTACCACTTTGCAAAAAAATCGACTTCCATCTTCTAAAAATTAAAGAATATGCTCTCCAAAAACTGGACACGCACACACCGAGTCTTTGCAGGCCCTTTTTCCACGATACGTACCGGTGGTAGATGATAAATCAGATTAAAAAAGCACTGGAAGTGACCATAAATTTCATTTCCAACCTTCAGCAAACCATTACTGCCATTTACCGCGTCCCGCCAGACACTTCCGGGCGGGAAAGATGAGTCACGTTCAGACACACTGGCGAACCTTGGGCGCGTTTGGAGCCTGCGAACAGACGGGAGAGCGGGTGGCCGATAATGTATGCAAAGAATGTCAAGATGCACCCGAACGCAGGCATTCATCTCCCGAGTTGGGTTGGTCGGCACGGAAGAAGGACTGCCCGAGGACCAAGGACCAGGGGGAACCCATCAAGGCAGCACATAAAATCGAGAATCGTGCCGAAACCCAAATGAAGCAGATAACATTGGGATTTTCCATGCCGGTCTGCAGCACGAAGCGAGGTTTACGAACAAGAATGTGTGTGCTCAACCACGGGACGGCGCATATCTTCGCTCTACCCCGGGGTACCCATTGGATTCCGCTTTAATTTTATTCTTCAATGCTTTTTTATTATTTTATTTCAGTATGTCCACGACGGACACCTCCGTTTGCATCGGATCCCCCGACACACATCCCAGCGACTTGAAATACTTTATTTGATTTGTGTATTCATTCGCATGGTATGGCCAGCATCTCTGCTTTTGCGATTGCAAGAGCATATGAAGTTCCCAAACGGCATATTCACACAGGAGCGCGCTTGTCATTTACGATCATGCATATTCTGCTGGCGTCCGAATTGGAAAGTATTTCACTGGTTTATTGGTTCCAGAGTTATTGGTACGGATGTGGGGAGCATAAGGTTTTGTTTGGAGTGTCATTGAGATCTTGGTACTTGGAGTTTTCTGCTGTCCGCACTTCTCGGATAGATCGTGTCTGGGACGTTAAAATGCACGTTAGGTGCTGGGAGTCGTCTTGCGTTGACGATAGCAATATTTCGAGCGCTTTTTATATTTTTATTCAAATAAAAAAAACAGTCAAAATCTTCATCGAATGCATGTCCCTGAGATTGGTGAATGTCTCCATTGCTCAGTCGCTTGCGTTTTACCAAAAAAAATCGACTAAAAACGGAAGCGCGAACTCTCGAGCACGGCAACACAGAACCACCCTCGCATGTTAAGAGAGGGTATATGAACCCCGGGTTCTTTGGTTTATGATATCCAGCCCGCAACTGCAGCCACGATCACTCACCTCTTGAAGAGTGTGTGTTCAACAAAAAAAGAAGGGAAACAACAGCAACAAAACCCGTAAACTCCCTAGAGCCATCTGGCAGGACGGATAGCTCGAAAGGGGCAATGAGGCATTCGAAGGGATCCTCCCGGGTGTATCTACCCCCGGGGAAGTTGTCTGCTTTTCGGTGGAAAAATACAATTTAGGTGGTTTTGATGCCACTGCCGCCGCCACACTCCCTCGATACCAATTAGAAGCCTTTTAGTGAAATTTTCCAGGCACGCATAACACACACACACATACACCCCCGCGTGATCGGCTTGTTTCTAGACAAAAGGGAACCTGTACCTCATCTTCAGTGTGTGTAAGGGTTTCCCCTTTTCGATACCAGTGCGCTTCCGGATGTTCGAAGAACATTGGACAGCAAGCACGGAAAAAAACGCACCGACAGAAGGAATGAGGACTCGACTAGACGCACGCGTTTTTACAACGCTTTACCTTGTCAGTATTTTATGTGTGTGCTTTCTCTCTAAACTGGAACATTAACGATAACACAAGATAAAGTGCCAGAAATTGACAGCTAGACGTGGTCCATCCGTTTCGACAGCTTTTCATAATGACAGCTGCTTGAATGGGAGAAGGTGCGAGAGGAGTAACTAACAAAAGCAATCGCAAGACACTCAAACACATCGACACTGTGCAATACTCAGTTGGAACAGTAATGCTGGAACGTTCTTGCTAAGGCACCGTGTAGACGAGGCTTTATCGAACCGTGCTGCCGTTGGCAGAAGATCCCTGATTTGGCTGACTTCCCTCCCTTTCCATCCAAACTCCAACGCACTCAAAACAGTCCCTAATTGGTTTCCCGTCGCTTCCCGTCTCCGATAAAATAATCTCTCGCATTAGCTGCCGCTCGAGCATCACTGCACCCTTGCCAAGTATCCCAACTACCAGTGTGCGTGGTGATGCGCACGTGTACACTCTCCACGTTCCGGGGGACGTCGTGTTCACATAAAAGAAGAAAAAAAAAACAGTAGAACACCCATCTCGAATGTAGTGAAACAATGAAATGGTTCTTCTTGCATCATGATTTTAAGTGCGTGAAAGAGAGATTTCCCCCCTTTTTATATCTTCTGAGCGCACCCGCTTAGGTTGTTTGCTTCCATTTTTAATAGTTGTATTTATGCCCACAGGCACACAACTGGGAGCAGGAAATCCACTGTTTTGCACACTTATCTTGGGTGCATTTGGGATTTACTTCGTAGGATATATGTGCGCGTATGTATGGTGAGACACTGTAATTTCCCTGGAGTGTCATTTTGCATCAGAAAAGTCATGACTCCTGTTGCCCATTGCCTTCCGGTATGGTGGAAATAGGGAGCAGTTTTTCAATTTCGAAATGCTTTACCATTTTTCATTCACCTTCATTGTCGACAAAACACGGGCAAAACGGGGGGAACTTAAAATGGCACTAGTTTATACCATGCCACGGGAAGCATAAGCATATTTCAGTCAACAGTCCTCCCATCAATCGATGCCAGAATATATCTGCTGCGAGAAAGCAAAAAAAAAAACAAAAATACCAGATGAACACAAAAACATACGGGTTTTGTACGGGTAATCATGACCATTTTTCGTTTTAATCCCTTACCGGATCGGTATGAAAACGTCGGTACGGCAACAAACGGAACCTCCTGGAGGACGCTTCATCATCGGTGCGCTGCCGGCGTTTTCATCAACAACCGATGACTACCACCTGACGGATACTGGACCGTCATTAAACAATGACGGCATCCAGACGTAAGGCTGGATGAAGACATTCATGATGAAAGGCGGCACCGCAACCGAAAGCAGCGAGGATTCGTAGTGTACCGTACGGCATGATTCGTGTACGGGGTCTTGTTGCTAGAGAAATCTTTCTAACTCTGAAGCATTCCTCTAAACCTTTTTTAATGAGTGAAACGGAGATCCAACACTTCACCTGGCACGGTAATAATACTATGTTTCGAACAACAAACAGGCCAGGGAGTGTTGTGAAGTGGTAGTTTAGAAAATTGTGTTGTAAAACATTTTATCAACATTGGACATTATTATTTTGCTGCGTAATTCTTGATTTACTGAAGGATAGCTACCAATTAAGCTATTAAATTAGAGTTTCTTATATCTGTTATTTACTTGTAATTTACTTTACTTGTAAAGTATTTCACATTTTCGGTGAATAAAGCACCAACAACTTAAATAAAGGTTAAAATGTCTTTTAAACTAAGTTTGATCAAAGCGTGTTTTCCTAAGCCCTACAAACCCGAACTCAACTTCCATGTTTGCTAAGAATTGTTTCTTAATAAGCAGCAAACCATTATGCAATCAACCGAAACCACATCATCAAGAGCATCATCTCCTTGCAAAAAGTTGCGGTTTATGCATTATTAACACCACCTCCCACCCCAAAGATCCACACTCCACGGTCCATGGAATGGATGATTACGATGATGATGATGCTTTTGTTGCAGGAGTGCGATTGTTTTCTGCGCTCTGCTTGCTTTGTGTTGCTGCAGCACCACCGGCAAAATAGAACCTCTCGTGATTCTTGATGCTTAATGCATCAACTTCAACCCGGAACCCCCTTCTGACGTCAAAGTCTTCTAACATTTGTACTCCCAAAAAGAGCGCATGGAACGGCGCAGAGGATATTGGTGCAGCGTCGAGGTCCTTTGGTAGGGTTGCCTGCAGCATAATTACTCCAAAATCCAGAGCGGAGCGACAAAACACATATAACGACTTGACGACTCGAGAAATTCTTGATTTCAGTGTTTCATGCAATTTAAAGGCTTGTTTTTTTTACCTCGCTCTCCTAGGATAGGGAGACTCAGCATTGGAATGAGCCCGACAAAGTTTTCCATTGCACAACTCTCATCAGCAATCGACTAAGCGCAGTATATGTGTTTGCGAGTGTGAGTGCTTGTTTTTATACAAACACCGCACATATGCAGCTGCAGTCCCTACCTGTTCGGGTGTAAGGGCGTTTTGGATGGAAGGAAAGACTTGAAATCCAAAGCCTCCGCGCGCTCCATTCCGCATGGCTGCCCGGGTCCTAGACTTATTCACCTTTGTTTTCCTGTTATTTGTACCTTTTCTTCCTGCCTACCTTTTCTATGCATCCTCGTCATAATTTTCTTTCTGCCATCAACACCTCAGAATAAGGGGTTTGTGCAGGGTTTCTTGTATTTTTTATTTATTTATGTCCATACTATTTATCTATAAAAATGACTTTTTAGACATCAGAAACTCTTCAATTCAACGGATCAATATATTGAAAACTTTGAGAAGAAATGTAGAACATTCGACGGGAACCCCTATAACAAACCTTGATCATGTTAGAATATTTCCAACTGCATCCCATGAACATCCATGAGAATTGAGAGCGTATGATGCAAACCGAAGCCACAGGATACACACAAAAACTTTTCCTTGTCTTTTGTGTCCTTTTTTCCCAACAAGCCTAAGGTCTTCCCCCTGTGGTGGCGACAGCTACACACAAACACACACTGCTGAGGCGAATGATTTTATTATCATTATTATTTCTCTATTTACTTTCCTTCTTACCTTCTATATGTGGTCTCCTCGCTGCCTCACCCTCCCTGCATATTCCGATAAAACTCTTCAGCCGGATAGAGCCTTGCGACCTTTCGAGCCCGGTACCTAGCTCGAATGATGATGAAGTTGTAAAGCCAACACGACAGAGGGAGGCCCAGGTCTGCCAGCAGGACACGCTTGTTAAAGCGCCGCCACTTCGCCATAGGGCGCAGCGCACCAGTTTTCGGCCTGCCCCTACAGTCCCTGGCCAGTAATTACCAGCGAATGTGTCTTAATCGTTATTATTACACAGTCGGGCCCAAAAGCCCTGTACTGACCTTTTCTTTTTCTTTTCTTTACAGGGGTTTTCGTTGTTGCTACTGCAATGGCCGCTGAATGATTATGAACGTCTTGGGTGGCATTTTAGGGGCAGCGAGTCGCGTCTTCCGAAAAGAAAAGCCATTCGCACCTACCACGGCGCATATCGCTGCCAGCAACATGAAACCACATCCGGTTGTACACTGAATGCGCCTAGTCTGGGATGCTTTCCAAGCTGTTGCAAACGAAGCCGACCTACAGAGGAATAATGTGATGCAACTCTTGTGGCAATAATTTGATGCAACAAAAACAAAAAATAAAAACTACACGGATCCTTCGAGGTACTACGCAATGGCCATTCGTAAAACTTTTTGAATCGTAACCGAATATAATTCAGATAGAGCAAACAATCAATTTCCTCCTGTATAGAGCATCTACCATTGCACATCTACCATTTTCCCGGTAAGAGGCACGAGGTTATCGAACAAAATCGGTAAAACTACTTGAGAGATCCACTCGAAACTTTCACATGCTAATGGAGAAAGCACCGGAAAGCATGTGTTCTTGCAAATCACGCCAGATGCAGCGTATAATCTCTTCCGTCGAGAATCTTCATCCTCAGCGCAACAGCACCAAGAGCAGCGAGCAGCAACAACAAGCAAAAAAAGGCAAGCTTGGCATGGATTTAAAAATAATTTCTTATAGTTTGCCTCATCGTATCCCCCGTTGCCTGCGGTACGTCTTCCAAACCGTACCGAGAGGTCTTAACATTCTTGAGCCATTAGCACAGCCGACACCAAGAGCTCTTGTATCGTTGTTGTTGCATTTGTTATGGCTTTCGAGTCGCCAGTTTGAAATGAGTTCCACGCCGCTAACACTGCAACATGCGATGAAAGCAGAGTAAAAGAGAAAGAGTGTGAGGGAAAGAATGCACGGAGAGCTACCCGACCGATTGCACTTTTCGATGCCTTCCCGATGGAAGCAGTCGCAGCAGGCGCTCCCTCTCAACTTCCAGCGCGTCGCTGCGAAAGCGGGCGCTCATGGTGGCACAATTGCGAGCACTCACAGCGTTCAGACAGAAGAGTTGAAAATGGTAGGATGATACCAGTTGCTTTTTTAGTGTATGGAAATGTGCATATGATTCATCATCTTCGCACGTTCAACGCGACAGCCGCCGTCTGGGCTGGAGACCTTCTGGAGGGGTTCATTTTTATGAGAGCATTGCATTCTGTAACACAACATGGTAGAATAAGAATGAGTTATCGAAAAAAGTATAACCAAACTTTCTTTACACTGCAAAAAAACGGTGCAGCAGCATGGAACTTATTAAATCTTTACTAGAAAAAACTGTTTTTTTTAATTATGGTATTAGTTTTCAGTAACACATGCTTTCCTTAAGTAAACATTGAAGAGCCTATATATATATATATATATATATATATATATATTTTTTTTTTTAAATTTAACATCGTAGTGTTGTAATAACAAAAAAACCTCAGTTACTTTACTCAAACATATTAATCGCTTATTATTTAATTTTTGCATCAAAATCGGCATCGTTTCAATTTTTATCAAACTATAGCATAAAAAATAGCTTAATAGAAAATAATAAAAAAAATCTTATTGCAAATGACAATTTCCACCCATCATCGTGCCGCTACAAGTATGGGCACGCACTGTACAGCGATGATCGCCGTACCATGGGCACTCACGCAGCTTTGAGTTTGAGTGCCGGGGAGCTCGGCGACCGCTTCCAGCACCGGTTGCGCTCAAGACATTCTGCCACGCTGTGCCTTTGCTTCGGAGCACGTGCGAGCGTCATTCGTGCGCTAGATGTTTGGTGTGCCGGTTCGTTTTACTCGTCCGTGCTGTCCCACTTAACCGTACTAATCTGTTGCTCGCTCAATGCGTCAGGGTAGATAAAGCTCTAAAAAACATAAATAATTGCAGTTTGTGGCAAACTTTTGCCGCTAAATTAAATGAAAGTCTTCTAAATATCAAATCGCGTGTGCTTGTGTGTGTGTTTGGTGTGATATTGTTGTACGAGGCTGTGTGTTGCGTATGCTAACTGCTTACATTCGACCAACCGTGTGTATCCAGGGCGGTATCCTTTTACGTCTTCTTCTTCTTCTTCTTCTTCTTGGCCTGCTCAATGAGCACGTCTCGTTTTACGTCGGGAAAGGAAAAACAAAGCCCGCGGTGTGCGTGACGGCTAGAAAATACACAAACAAACACATCCTGTCCGCGCACCTGTTTGGTGGGAGTGTTTGTATTGCAGTCCGTGTTGCTAATAGATATCGTCGTGAAGGGTGGGAAATCCGCAGATAGCATGCAAGGGTGCAACATGCGCCACCTTGCCTTCCGTGTCAATCTGTGACCACCAATCGATCACCAATCAAACTGCCAACCTTGGGAACACCTCGACGAGTCAACGCACTAGAGCGGGTCAGTGTGTGTTCGAAAATAACCCCGAAAACAAAAAAAAGTGGTAACGTAGGTTCGATTCCGTAGAATATCAAACGCTTGGCGGCACACAAACATACGCACAGGCTGTCCAAAAGGTTGCAAAACCAATAAATACAGTTGAAAAAAAAAACCTTTTTCGTTTAAATAACGTTTTTCGGTCTGCCGTCACCATAGGTGGACCGCTGTGTGAACGAGTGAGAAAAAAAAACAGTGAGTAAATAAGCAAACGCCAAAGCACCATCAGCAAGTAAAATTAAAAGTGACACGCTAAAATTAAATAGTAAAAAAAGCAGCTCTCCACAAAAACGTTACACAAAAAGCCGGTGGGAAGGGGTAAAGCACCCATTGCCACAGTTCGAGGTGTGCAGAAAATTGAAAATCCTCCCTCACTCTCACCGAGGTTGTACGCGCGCTGGCTTTGACAGCTCAATTTCCATCACCCTCGATCGTAAAAGCATCCGTGCGCCGGATTGTGGCTAGCTGCACAAGTTCGCAACGCACCGAAAGCCAAACCAAGCGAGTGTACCAAAATCGCTAGAACGGAACAGTGTGTGTGCGAGTGTGTAAATGTCCGGTGAATAAAGTACACCGTCGTCTTGCGATCGAACACACATCGGACAGCAGTAAGTTTACTTTGCGATTGCAAAAACTTAAAAAACACACACACACACAAAAGTGTGACAAAAAGTGCACTAAAACAACAGTACGAAGTGCGCCCGGCCATCCTCAACCAACTCAAATTCTGTTGTTTTGCTCTGGTGACGTTCTCCTCTACCACCCCCACCTCTGCCATAACAAACAACAAACACAAAAAAAACCGTGATCTTCACACGGCGGAAATCGATACAGACTTGTATCACACACTACTAAAAAAGCGAAAGGTAAGTATTTATTTTTTTATTTGTTTAATAGAGAAAAAATGCCTCCACCTTTTTTTTTTTGGATCTCCAACGTCAGCTGGAACACGGTGGTGTCGACAAAAACGATTGCGCCCTGTACAGCACAAAAGGGCACACAACGCAACAAGAATGACTTTTCGCCTTTTTCGGATCGCCACTTTGAACGTGTGCGTGTCTGTAGGCTCGAACAGATCGTCACAGTTCCCATCTGAAAAACATCTGCTCCCGGTAGCATCCAGATGCGTTGGACAGGGAGGATGTTATTTGGATGCTGTTAGGGAAGGTGACTTCTTGACGAGTTTTTTTGCTCTCTCTCTCTCTCTCTCTCTCTCTCTCTCTCTCTCTCTCTCTCTCTCTCTCTCTCTCTCTCATTCTCATTCTCATTCTCATCTCTCTGACACATAAGTAAACGCTTTTTTCCTGTCCCTTGCAATCACGCAGGTATGGGAATGGAAAGGGTGGGCGGGAGTCAGAGGTGATGAGGGGAGTCATCGTCGCCTGCCAGCACAGTGTGCGCGGAGTGTGTTCACCCTTCTGGGGTCTTCAGCGTTTCTCTGTTTCGCAATGACGCTTCACCGTGAGCGAGAATGCGTGAGCCTCGGGGAGAGAGAGAAAGAGAGCGAAAAGGTACAAAATAACGCATTCAAAGCAATCAGCTCAACCTCAACAACAAGACGAGATAGTGCGACCGATGTTAGACAGCCACGTTCTAATTAGCGCGCGCACGCACACCCGATTGACTCCTGTGTCATAGGTCATTCTACTCTACTCTTATTCTTTCCCTCCTGCCTCTCTCTATATCTCTCTATCTCTCGCGAATAATCGTTCAGATCGAGATCTATCATATCCCGCTTGTACGTTAAACAAAAGGGTGGGGGGCATCGTGGGGCCACAACTACTGGAGAAGCCGCATACACAATCATCATCACCATCTCGTACCTTCCGCTGTGCCATCTTTTTGTGCTGTTCCGCCATAATAATTTCTTCCCGAACGGCGAGGAGGCACGTCCGGATACGCCGCGGAAGTAATGTACGCCGAAGGGAATTTTTGCCGTTGCTGTGGAACTTCAACTCTGGCAACTGCACGGGAAAAATTAAGCACGCGCGTGTGTCGCTGTATGTGTATGCTGCTAACACTGGAATGTCCGCACAACGCCTTCGATTCATCGCAACATCGCGCGAAAGAGAGAAAGAGGGGAACAGGAGTGTACTCTTTAGAGGTACTTAACCTTAAAGCCTTCCCCTCTTGGATGTGTATGTGTCTAGTTACATTTTTGTGTTTTCCTATTCTTCTTCTTTTGTCCCTTTTTTCTCTTAACTGTTTTGTTTCTGTACGGCAGCTTCCGCTTCTTCTCGGGCGACGCGTACGCGTCTGTCCCTGGAATAAGATTCAATGTGGAGTAAAACTGATGAGAAAACTGGCAAAGGAATTACACAAACCACCACCTACATCGCCCCCTTTGCCAGGGTACATTGCATGGGTGGAGGTTACACACGGGGGGTCGAAAGGGAGGGAGGAAGGGGGCACATAAAACTTCTGCTTGCCCAAGCATCGCGCGGTGGGAGCAAATGCAGCCAAAGAGCGCGCGCTGAAATGGCGTGAGTCAGAGGGCCGCCGCACAACTTTGGAAACGAGCAACGCTGACCGAAAGAATGCAGCATATAATAAAAGTGCAACCACAGCAACGGTCATAAATTGGGAGTGGAGCAGGGAGGTGGTGAGTGAAACCGAGGAAAGCGATGGAAGCGGTTGATGGTAGGCTGAGGGGCAAGAATACAGCGCAAATGGATTACGGCAGCGGGCCGAAAAGTATTAAGCTTTGCGGTGCGTCTTTTCCAGAAACCAGTACGTTCACCCTACGCTCCTGAACCAGGGGTTGAAATAACGACAAGGACATACCACCCAAAGCAAGCGGTAGGGTGTACAGGACTTGGGCTTGACTCGTTGCCAGAGCGATACAAAAGTTACTCGGTGAAACAATCCCCAAAACTTCTTCCAACGCACAAATCCCACAGCCAATACTATCTCCCTGGGCAGTGCTCCAATGAGAAGTCTCCCCAGTCTAAATTGCAACTGTTCGCTTCTCCCGTCTCGGTGTTTCATCTTCTGCACTTGACACGATGTAAAAGTCTGCTCCCCTTCAGTACACACCGCTCTGCGTTTCAACAGGTGTAATTCGGTTAACAGAATAGGAGAGCGAATTCGGTTTTCCTTCCGACAGATTTGGTCCTTCGAGCCGGAACGCACTCTGTTTATTGAACGCTTTCTAAGAGCGATGTTCAATGAAACACACACAATCTGTGACAGGCCCGATGTTGTGTAAGGATCTCGTGGGAGACTTTTTGGCTCATCAGAAATACACAACACACAGAAATACACAACCGCAGCTTTTCCGGACAATGATTTACTTTCCTGAAGCACCAACCACAGCCCCATCCTCCACCCAACCTAAGTGGCGTGTTCCGTCGTGTCCGGTACCAATCGGAAGGAGAGTTTGGGTTTGTTCGTGGGCGGGCTGGCAGCACCCACCTCCCAAAAGACGACCCGGCCAAGTACCTTCGCTTGTTTTGAGGGTTCCTGTTTCCGGGCGTCCAACGTACCACACACGCGCAGCCTAGGCGCGACGGACGTACCCAATATGTGGACCCGTGTCCGGATGTTTGTAAATTGATTCCGGGCACACTTTACGCATGTATGTGTGTGTTTGGCCGATGTTGCTCTCCATGGGTTCCGGATGGCTAAGCCGGCAAATCGGCCGATTCCGTAGCGAAAGCAGCACACTGTTGAAATGTGCGCTCGGCCGGAACGGAACCCTTTCGCCCGCTTTGCCAGAGTGACCAGAGTACTCTGTGTCGCCAGGAAAAGGCTTGGCAAACATCGCGCCACGCACTTCAATGACTCGCAACGTGGCTTTGGAACTGTTCCGGAAGTTACCGGTCGTTAGTTTGCCGCTGGAAAAGGGTTTCCTAGCAGCACACCTTTTCGCACTTTTGCTTGAGAAATAACAGTAGCAGCCGTGCACTATTTGTAGCACAACGCTAACGCGTTCAACTCTGGAGGGGGCGTTCTGGGTTGATGTTAGCCTTTATTTGGGATCGAATTTAAAGTGATTTGTTTCCGAGCATTCGCTCCTAAATTCCATTGCCCTTCAAGCCACTGGGACGAGAAACATTAACGCGCCTCGAAATAGCGGAGACCAAGCGCAATCGTGTAAATAACTCACACCCGGCCCGTGAATGGGAATCATTCATTTGAGGTTGGTGTGCGTGTGCTTTGCGTTTTTTGCTGTCTTCATTTCCCCTTTCCTGTGAAGAATGCTTGGAAAAAATCAAAAACGAAAACGGTTGACAGTAACGGCAACCAACCGACACAGACAGACAGACAGAAAGCGGATCCCTCCATAAAAAAAGCGTTGAAATTAGGGGATTAGCATTTCACCTCAGACCACTAATCGTTAGCCATCGCGCTCTGTCCACAGAGCAGTAAGGGAAAGCAACAAACAGCAACAACCAAAAACCTCTTCAATAACACAAACGCCTCCGCCTCGGCAAGGCTACATTGTGCCCAGACCGTTGAGATTTTACTTAACTCACTTAATTCGTTCGCCATTAGATCTCCGGGATGTTGAGCGTCCGGGGTGTTTCCGGGAAGGCAATACTGGTACGCCGGAATGCTTGCTACATCAGCGAGCTTCGTTGCGGCGTGCATGCTAATGATGCAACGCAAACCCCTATTCAAGCACATATGGTTAGCAGAGTAAAACATTGTTTCCGACAGCGCGCGAGTTCTTGCTTTCTTTTTTGATTGTGGCAGCATACAAAAATAAAAAAAAATAAAACTGTCACATAGAGCAAAGCAGTGTTGGTAAAGCAGTCTAGTTGGATTCAAATATAATCAAGACTTTTTTAAACTTTAAACACAATTTTTAATTTTCAAATCAAAACAGGTAGCTGTAAACGAGCAGAAGTGACTAACTCGTAAAACAATTGAAACAAAAACATCCCAAGTGACATTTGCACGAAATTGTTTTTTTTCCATATCTGTTCGACTAGTACTCAATACACCTAAAATTGTGGATTGTTGTGTGGTCAAGTGTGTTGGAAGCGCCAAGATTTTGCGTGTTCGTAAATTAGAGTCTATTCTATCAATGGACGATGACGTCAAGTTCATTTTACTTTCATAGCTTTGGTTTTTGGTAGAAAACAAAAATAAACTGTGTTACATTATTTTGCAAAAACTAAATGTTTTTAGGTAGAAAAAGGCCATATGACCTAGTGATGTGCTCTCTGTAGCGTACCTACTACTTCGATCCGAGTTCGATGATTGTCAGTCCGATTCCGACTCCAGCATAATTGGAACCACTAGTTCCGCCCGGAGTCGGAGTCGTTCGGAGCCAACCGAGGCCGTTTGGTGCAATGTGCTTTTGAGCAGAGATTTTATTTCCTTGTATTTTTTGTCTTTTACTTTGCGCATGCACTTCTTATACAGGCCTTTGTTTCGAAGGCCGATTCCAGCCGACTCAAACCGACTTCGGACAACTCCAGACGACTCCGGATAATGCTGGGTGGACCTACCTTCCGGATTCGGTTCCGAAATTGTCGGAGCCGGATCGGAGCCGACACTGGAATTTTGACAACTAAACCCATCACTACTACCCATCACCCAGGGAGCGTACAGGCCCTGTACGTACCCAGTTGCACGCGGTATGTCATGAAAATCGACAAGCGCCAATGCTTACGCCAAAATACACAAGCCGCGCGGAGCGATAGAGTGCTCACCGAAATGGGCGCAAACTATTCTTTCCCATCCGTTTGCCGCCTGTTTTGGGAGAGGCTGGGAAAATCTGGCCCCAATTGCTGCAGATTGGAGAGGTAGGAAAAGCGAAACATAAAATAATGGGAACGTTAGGGCAAACGAAACAAAATCAAAATAGCAAAAGAAGGGCAAAAAAAAAAGTAAAGTCAAGTGCTTTCAGAGTGTCGAGTAAATTTTAATGGTCTCTCACTACATCACTACATTATAACCCTTCCCTTCTCCGGGCGGCTCGCTAGTAACTTTTTATGAATATTTTCATCACATAGTTGTCGGAGTTCCGCAGAAAGTAGCGGTCGCGGTTGGGCTGGTGGGTAACGGGCAATGCTGAGACGAAAATTAATTTTCACAACTAAACGGTAACAGCAGCAGACACTTTGTTACTTCCTGAGCCCACGTTGTTGAGTACCTGTTGGACCGCATCCCTCTCTTACTCACCCACTCACTCACACTTCCGTCATTTCTGGATTATGAAGAACGTTAGACAACTGATTGTACTCTCTCCCCGCGCCTCTTTTCTTCTGCTAATGGTGGTAAACTGATTTAACGTCTATTATTGTTAGGATAGTGCCCAAAAACCCGACCGCCGGATGGTGACGGTGTCGGTATCCGTTAATTAAATTTGGATCACGAAAACATTGCTCAGTCCGCAAAGGCTCATTCAACTCGCTTCTTACACGATGGGTGTGAAAACGAGGAGCATTAAGCTTAAATCTATTGCTCACCATACTGCACACCAAATGAAGCAACTGTGATCTGTAACCGGACCCATTTGAAACTGCCCTTTGGGTTATGATTAATTCCGCTCATCATTCATCATTCGCCGGGTCGTGCACTGAGAGCGTGTGGTTTGAGCTTCTCATCAACTCAAAATGCCAATCACTACACTGCGCGCGCGTGCGTGTGTTTGTATCTTGTTTTGTGTTGCTTCACGTGCGCTAGCAGCTTTTCTCAGGCAAAGCAAATCAAAAGCCCGACCGTCGAATCATTTTTCTCATGGACCGCAAACCCAAACATTGCGCCAACCATTGTGCCAAGTGCGCCGCCGACCAACCGAGTGTGAAGCAGAATGGGGCAGCGAAAGAAGCAAAAGCACGAAGAAAGCACGAGAATACGCACCCACGTCGACCTGTTTTTTTTTATGCTTCATTTTCCTCCCATCTCACTCGGTTCATTGTTGGCACACCCCGTTGCCGTTCCACCGCAACATTACGCATTATGTGGGCCCCAGCATTTGAGCGCAGCTCGGAATGTACACCGTTAGGCCAGCAGCAACACCAGCCAGCATGCAGGCAAGCCGTCCAGTAAACCACACGCTCACAATTTCGCACGTTCGTCGCCTCCATGCTGCCGCAAATCTCTGGAGATTTTCCGCTTTATCCGCTGGAAAAAAGGGGTGTGGGACCAACCACCTGTGCGTTGCTTCAAGATGCGGTCCGCACGGTTGTGGGCACTTCTGCTGCTGCAGCCTCGCCGACACACAAACAAAAACAGCTTATTTCCTTCCTCCCCCTACTGAAAGGAGCATCAACAAAGAAGAAAAAACGGGGCTAAATATCTGCCAGCTTCAGGGTTTCCACTTCATTCGCCTTCGAAATGGTTGCTTTTGTTATCCATCTTTCCCCCCATGAGCGTGTGTTTGCGTGGCGTTGCGTGTCGAACTGGAGCATTTATTGGCGCCAAATGAATTCTTAACCACGGCCACATCTAACCTCAAAAATGCGGAAGCAGTAGAAGGTACACTGTACAGAAAAGGCACTATTCATTTTTTTTTCGCTCCAAATAAGACGCTAATGGTTGCGCGCAAAGCCTGAAAAGTGTTAACTACAAAACCATAATTTCAGATTTTTTAGAAATAGCGGCCCTTCACGATTCT
>AXCO02004130.1:0-21526 GCA_000473525.2 Anopheles melas | reverse complement strand
GTGTGTGTGTGTGTGTTTTGCGTGCGTGCGTTTGTGCACGCGCGTTTGGGAGAGCTTAACAACTCATCTAGAAAATAAGATGAGCCTCGCCATACGAACGCAAACCGTGGCGTCATTGTGCGCGCCACATCTTTCTTGTCCAAATATCTTCTTCCCCTCTTCGTTGCGATGCGCACTGCGCCTCAGAATAAAAGGGGGAAAAGGACGAAGACAACGCGACGACTATACTTCCTCTTCTTATACGCTGATGATGAGGTCGATTACTATGAAGCTGTCACTCCGAAGGGTGGGTGTGCGTGTCCGAGGAATGGAGAATTATTCCCACCCACACACACACGGTTCGGAGACACAGCGAGATGGAGTGGATGAAAGGCGGCTGGTTTTGTTTGTTTTGCATTCCTCGCGGAAAGTTGGGCTGTGTAGTACCGTCCTTTTGGGAGGATGGAAGGTGGGTGGGGTGTGATCGGTCCCCGCCGCTGCCGCTGGCACTTACAGCTCATCCTTCAGCTCGTCGTCCTCGTCGCCGCCGGCCGGCGGTGGGGCACCGCCACTGCTCGCGTACAGCTTGGCAATGATGGGCTGCACGATGTCCTCCAGCTCCTTCTTCTGCTTCTTGTACTCTTCCGCCTCGGTGTCCTGGTTCTCGTCCAGCCACTTGATCTTCTTGTCGATCGCTTCCTCCATCTTGGCCTTGTCGTCATCGGACACGCTCGCGCCCAGCTTGTCCTTCGAGCTGAGCTGGTTCTTCAGGCTGTACGCGTAGCTCTCGAGCTCGTTGCGGGCCTCCACGCGCTCCTTCAGCTTCTTGTCGTCGTCGGCGAACCGCTCCGCATCCTTGATCATGCGCTCGATGTCGTCCGGCGTCAGCCGGTTCTGGTCGTTGGTGATGACGATCTTCTCCCGGTTGCCCGTGCCCTTGTCCTCGGCCGACACCTGCAGGATGCCGTTGGCGTCGATCTCAAACGACACCTCGATCTGCGGGATGCCACGCGGCGCCGGCGGGATGCCGGTCAGGTCGAACTTGCCGAGTAGATGGTTGTCCTTGGTCATCGGGCGCTCGCCCTCGTACACCTGGATCGTGACGGTGTGCTGGTTGTCCGAGGCGGTCGAGAAGATCTGCGACTTCTTCGTCGGGATGACGGTGTTGCGCGGGATCAGCTTGGTCATCACTCCGCCGACCGTCTCGATGCCCATGGTGAGCGGGTTCACGTCGAGCAGCACGATCGCATCGGTGTCCTGTTCGCCGGACAGCACGCCTGCCTGCACGGCCGCACCGTACGCGACGGCCTCGTCCGGGTTGATGCCGCGGGACGGTTCCTTGCCGTTGAAGAACTCCTTCACCAGCTGCTGCACCTTCGGGATACGGGTCGACCCGCCGACCAACACAATCTCGTCCACGTCGTTCTTGGTCATATCGGCGTCCTCCAGCACCTTGTGCACGGGCTTCATCGTCGAGCGGAACAGGTCCATGTTCAGCTCCTCGAACTTGGCACGGGTCAGCGTCTCGCTGAAATCATCGCCCTCGAAGAACGACTCAATCTCGATGCGCACCTGGTGGCTGGCCGACAGGGCACGCTTCGCCTTCTCCACCTCGCGACGCAGCTTCTGGACGGCGCGGTTGTCCTTGCGGATGTCCTTGCCCTTCTTCTTCTTGTACATCTTGATGAAGTGGTCCATGACGCGCTGGTCGAAATCTTCGCCGCCCAGATGGGTGTCACCGTTCGTGGCCACCACCTCGAACACGCCGTTGTCGATGGTCAGCAGCGACACGTCGAAGGTACCGCCGCCCAGATCGAACACCAGCACGTTCTTCTCGCCGTCCTTCTTGTCCAGTCCGTAAGCGATGGCGGCCGCAGTCGGCTCGTTGATGATGCGCATCACCACCAGACCGGCGATCGTTCCCGCGTCCTTCGTCGCCTGGCGCTGCGCATCGTTGAAGTACGCCGGCACGGTAACGACGGCATGGGTCACCTTCTTGCCCAGGTACGCTTCGGCCGTTTCCTTCATCTTGCCCAGCACCATCGCGGAAATCTCCTCCGGCGCGAACACCTTGTCGCCCTGGCCGGTCGACACCCTGATGTGCGGCTTGGAGTTCTTCTCGATCACCTTGAACGGCAGCAGCTTGATGTCGTGCTGCACCGTGTGGTCGGTGAACTCGCGGCCAATCAGACGCTTCGCATCGAACACGGTGTTCTCCGGGTTGGTCGTCAGCTGGTTCTTGGCGGCGTCTCCGATCAGGCGCTCACCGTCGGCCGTGAATGCCACGTAGGACGGCGTGATGCGGTTACCCTGGTCGTTGGCAATGATTTCCACGCGCCCGTTCTTGTACACACCGACGCAGGAGTAGGTGGTGCCGAGATCGATACCGACCACCGTGCCGATATCCTTGTCCTTTTCCTTCTTTTCCTCCGCCGAACAGGCCAACACGGCCAGCACGACCACCAGGGCCGTCTGTTTCAATAGCTTCATTGCTGGTTTACTAATTGGAGGGGAGAACAAGGGGGAGGAACAAAAACAAACCAAGAACAAATTAGGACAAAGTTTACGTAAAGTTTTTCTTCTTTATCGTCGCCTACTTTTGAGGTTGTCAGATTGAACCACGGATTTTGAGAAAAGGTTGGCAAAATTTAATATTGATTAATTCACTAAAAAACACTGTAAATAAAAGAGCAAGCGGAGGCAAAGGCATGGCCGAGATTAGCTCGCCCCGAACAGTATACGGACTATTCTTTCCATGTCAATGCCACATAATCAAATCCCACATCCGCCATAAGGCCACGTCAGTGCTGCGCCGGTACTCATCGAAGCTTAGCAACGGCGACGGTGACGGCGGCACTCATCGCGACTTTCGATGCTTTAATTCTAGACAAATTCCACATTTAAAGCTGTGGAAAACCTTCCTCCATTGTTAGGCCCTTTGGTCTGGTTAACATACAAATCACGTCATCTTCCTTTTCGCGAGGCACAGAACACAAAATCGGAAAACAACCGTTATGTCTGTTGACCCCATTTATGATAGACAGAGGAGGCGGCAAAGGGAGAGCAAATACGTGCCGCCATACACGGCGAAAAAGAAAACCTATTCCTAAAAGTTCTACAAACTATTCAGCAACAGTGTTAAATGACACGTAATAAGAAGATTATTCACTAAACTAACGACCGGAAACTTTCTAGAAAACTCACTTGATACACACACACACACACCAGAGAGTGATGATGATTCTCCCGCTAAACCGAACCCAACTTTCTACCTCGACGGCGTCGTGTCTTCTGTTCCCCACGAGAGTCGATTCGTTCCTTGTTGCAGCCGCGGCTGCTCGAGCTCCAATTCAAAAAGAACACGTCAACCTTTCAGTGCGTACTACCTGTCTCTTTCGCGCTCCCTTTGCTACGACGCCGTTACTAGCAAACAGAGGGGACTAGCTTTCCGTCTCTTTTCGACCCAGGCTAGCCGGGGCGCATCCAAGGCACCACTGGCGGCGATATGTGTACGAAAAATGGCCTCTTTTCATGCAACCATTTTTTCGCGAATACTACTACCATTTCACCTACTTTTCCCCTGTTGCCATCCAACCGAAAAAACACGGAAGACATCCCAAATCCTTCCAGAACATTCAATTGACCGGGCGGCAAAATCAATTCGCTATCAAAAGCTCTATTCTAGCGGTTCGGCAAATAAAACCGAATCTTATCTATATTTCCCCTATGTCGATATTGGATAACCCGCCAGCAGGCACGCACCACCACCACCACCATCGCATCTAATTGCCTTTCCGCTTCAGACACACCGCGCGTCCTACCGGCACACATTGCACAATTTTCGGCTAAACAGGGCACACCATAGAACACGCAACTTACTTCTTTTAATTGTTTCAGGACACAGTTTTCACGAAGAAACCGGGCACCACTCTAACGGGACTGTTACACCCTATGCGGGAAGAAAACCTTCTATTCACCGTTTGCACACTAATACCGTACTGTCTCGATTTTCGCTTGTCTATTGCTGAGCTGGGAATGATTCCTGCGCTACCGCTGCGCCCAGGCTTTATTGTTCGTAAAGTACACGTCAACCTTAACGCCGACCGTCACTTCGAGAAAGCATGACGTGTATCAATTGAGGCAATGGTCTTGGACGATGCAGACGGGAAACGTGTGCCGTTAATTGATACGAGCGAGCTGTACGTATCATTCGGCAAGTAGTATTAAGATTTGTTTATAGAGATTTTGAGTCTTGCGACTACATTCATCTCTTTTCATTCGGCAAGTAGAAATGCTGATGTAATACGATTTGTGTTTTGGTTCTGGCTGTTATCAAAATAGCAACGATGCGGTTATCTTTTTATTGCATAAATGAAAGAAAAAAAAGCGCATTTGTTTATGTCGTACAGGAAGCACTGTTGCTGAAGGGAGTTCATAGAGCACCGCCTAATCTTTGCATGATGGTGACATGGTCGAACAATGCAGTGCACGCAGCATACAATTTGACAATTTCATGGAAATATTAAATTATCTCTTTTTTATCAAACGAGTGATCAAAATACATTTTAGAAGATTTCTGGAATGAGCGGCACATAAAAAAAAACGAAAAACAAGCAGAAATTAATATCCGACTCCGCTGTCAAAGTGGCTATCGAAAAATGTTTTCCAGCAACTGTATGTGAGCCAACCTGCCATCTGCCAAGAATGCGTCTCCAATCCGTGTTTGCTTTCAACTGAAATGTAAACAACTGAAGAAAAACGGGAACAATTTCAGCTTTTTCTGGATAAAACCGTCGAGAAATTTCTACATCGCTTCCAGCAAACTGCTACCGAGTCAACATGCAGCGTAATCTAACCCAATCGAAGGAAGCCCTCCTGAAATCCTACAATTCCCGGCTGAAAGAGGACATTCGGAGTATGCGGGAAAATTTTGAAGGTATGCATCGTATCCGACCACACGATACGTGTTCGATCGAGCCGATCTCGTCATGCTGTCGCTGTTTCATTGCAGAAATAATCCGGCTTGCCAAGGGCGAGAATGACACTCAGCTGTCCAAGATAACGCAGTGCGAGCAGGACACGTACGAAACGCAGGTCCGGGCGGCCAACATTGTACGGGCCGGCGAGTCGCTTATGAAGCTGGTGTCCGACATCAAGCAGTACCTCATCCTGAACGACTTCCACTCGGTCAATGAGGCTATCTGCAGCAACTCCACCCTCTATCGGACCACTCAGATCGACCGGGACAACAAGCTGATGGCCGTGCGAGACGACATGGCAGCGGATTTGTACGACCTTGAGGAAGAGTACTACACAAGCATTTACAAGTGATCGAGTTAGATTTTATTAATTTCCATCCATAGGGTAGAGCAATAAATGAATCGGGCGTACTAAACTAACGCGCAGCTTTCTTCTTCGCCTTCGTCTTGAAGCGATCCAGCACACTTTTCGGTTCCAGCGGTATGAAGTCGGCCGACTCCGCCGGTGCTTTGGCCTCATCTTCTGCCAACAGCTTCTCCTTGATCTGCCGCAACTCGTTCGCTGTCTCGCGGAAGCGGGCTTCCTTCACGTTCTGCTTTATCTTGATAAGCTTGGCCTTCGAGACACGGTTGCGCTTCCGTGGCTCAAAGTCGATCCTGGGCGGCTTCATGGTCAGCAGCTTCACCTTCTGCTCGAGCCGCGCCTTGGCGGAAGGTATGTCCACCTCGTCGATCTGCGTCGGATTGAGCGTGATGAATTCGGCCGGAATCTTTTCCAGCAGCCTGTGCACCTCCTCCTCCTGCCGCTGCGTGCGCGACTGGAAGGGATTGGCCTCGAAGGTGTCAAAGTTCGGTTCGCCCGAACCGGGTACGATCAGTGACACGAAGCCTTTCGCCGTGCCCACACCGAGAATGTCTTCGTACGGGCAGAACCGAATGCTTGAAATCGGACCATTCGTCCGGTGTCGGATGTAGGGCTTCATCTGGGATTCCGTCGAGCTGTTATCACGCCGGTACACCTCACACACGTTGCCCATCGACAGTGCGAGCAGCCCGCGCTGGGACAGCTCGATCTCGGATGCCGCCGTATTGGTATTGTACGTCTCCAGCGGGCCTTCCAGCTGCCGCACGTCCCAAATTTTTATCCTGCGATCCAGTCCGGCCGTCGCCATCTGCATACCTTTCGGATCGATCGCGATCGCGGTTATCGGTACCGGGTGGCACAGCATCTTCGCCAGCGGGTCGCGCATCATCGGGGACCACATCGAGACGACACCCTTGGCCCCGCCGACACAAGTCACCGCGTTCCACGGGTTGTGCGTCATCACCGAGACCTTGCCCATGCGAGTGTTGTAGTTTCCCACCGTCTGGCCAACCGACACGTCCATCCACGAAAGGAACCCGTTCTCGCCGGCACTGTTTAGCAGAAAGTGGTACGGCAGATACTCCAGCCGGACGCTTCGGTGCATCGTTTTGATGCAATGTATCTCCGTCCCGTTTTGGTCGTACACGTGCACCCAGTTTTTCTGGGCCGCCGCGTACATCGTTTGATTCATGAGCCACGTGACATCGTGCACCGACTCCATCACGTTCATCTCACACAGCAACTTCTTGCGCACCCAGTCGAATGCGGCCACGTGGCCGCGCTTCCCGCCCAGCAGCAAAAAGGCACCGTTCTTCGTGTACCGCGTGCGGTATGGGCCAAACTCAAGCTCCAGGTTGAAGTGCTTGGCGGCAGTCGTTATGTCCACGTGCTGCACTATCTCTCGCTGCGCAATGTTGGTCGTGCTTTCGCCGTCGTCCGCTTCGAGATATCCTTCCTCCTCGTGCAGCAAGATATCCGCTCGTGCAGCCTGCTGGGCGGCGAACTCAATGTTCATATCCTTGCGCATTTCATTGATTTTGTGAAACCGGGTTTTGACGCCTTCCATATCCATGCGCTCGCCACGTGAATGGCGCAGCAAAGCCGCCGGATCTATTGGAATGTTGAGCGTTTCCTCCCGCCCCCTTGGTGTGAGGGTATCATTTTTCTTTTTAAGCATTTTCTCTCTCCTGGTCTCCTTGCGAGGGCCTTCCTTACCACTATCTTTTGCTGCCTGTTTTTCTTGTTTGATCTGGTTAGATTCTTTAATGTCTGCCAGAGTCTCTGGGCCGTTTAGTGCTTCTTCCCGCTTCTTCAATCCGGGGATGGCATTTTTCTTTTCGAAACTTCCCTCGTTCCTGCGCTTGTGAGAGCCCTTATAATTTGGCTTTTTATCATTTGGTTGCCATTTGAATCCTTTTTTTCCTTTCGCGTTTGAAGGCTGATGTTTCTGGCTGGTTTTCTTGGCAGGCCCACTGCTCTCCTCTTTCTGTTCGAAATAACGTGGAGCTTGTTTTACCTAAAATCAACAAATGTTTGGTTTGATGAAGGATTCAGAATATTGCATGATAAATTATCTTTTATGTGACTCACCATCTTGTGGGCCGGTAGATAAACCTTTAAAATTAAACGAAATCACCCCAAAATCCGCACTCAGCAAAGTAAAAACAAAACAGCACCACCGACCATGCTTTCGAGCCGCTCTGCGCATACAAATGTCAACACATCAGAATCATTTGACATATGCTACCACAGTATATCTGACATTTGGGCATTTGGGACAATTTTAGTACAACACAACTCAGCTCGCTTTTTAAAATAAAATACAACAAAATACATATTTTAATAGTTTACATTATTTCTTGTTATTTTTGTGACGCCTCCAGGACACAACGATGGTAATCAACAATCTTCATCATGATGGTAATCGGATCACAGTTGTTTTTAGTCCAGAAGTCCTGGCCAACAGCAGAGTCTATTTCTAGAACTGTCATCACTTTAGAACATCCATTTTCCCAAAGAAAAAACGCAGATTACAGGTATCAAAGCAACACACACTCACGATAAAGCTTTTCCCGAGAAGAATTGCAATGTTTTACTTGGTAAAAAGTGATTAAACGGCTTTAGCTTACGGTGAATCGTTCAGCCCGCGATTGGATTGTGAGGTAACGGTAGACAACGCTAGATTCGCATCCAACACCGGCCGAACGGTGCCTCGCTTTACGGGCGACAACTGCTGGTTTCGCGACACAGGACACTTGTGAAAAACGTTGTAAATAATGGTCTCCAACAAGGCACAGACGAGCGAAGGTAACAAACGTGTCGGCAATCAGATGGCTAATCGACCGCGGTTCAAACCAGCCATGGCCAAGCAGTACAATCCGATGAGCAATATGCGGAACATGAACGCGATGTTCAACGCCAATCAGCTCGGTGACGATCCCGGTTTCGTGGACTTCAACGATGATTCGATCACCGCCGCACCGAACGGCACGGGTGGCCCAAATGCAGCAGGGGCGGCCACCTCCAACGGGCTGGAAGGTGGAGGAATCAAAAACGGCCCCTTCGCAAACGGCAATCGACGAATGAATCCGCCGATGAAGCGTCCCATGAAGAACGGCGGTATGCCAGGCATGCGGAATCGCATGAACGGGGGAGCCAATGGAATGCCCTGCTGGGGCCCACCGATGCCGCCGCCAAACATGTTCCCCGGTCCACCGTCGGCCGGTCGCCGCGGGCCCATGAATCCACCGCCGATACCGCCGCCCGTGCCACCGGCTCATTTCCGCAGCGGTCCGGGTATGCGTATGCGGGGCCCACAAAATGGAAGATTTGGTGCGGGTGGTCCTCCAGGGCCGATGTCGCTAATGAACCGACCGCTACCTCCTCCGATTCCACCGATGGCTGGCCGACCGATGCCCCCACCGATGGGGCGTATGATGCCGCCGCCACTACGCCACGGCGGTCTGGATGGTCCGATGCGTCGCAACATGAACAGCGGTGGCATGCATGCACGGGGCCTGGGTGGAAAGATGGGACCGTTTCCACGCAACGGTATGCCACCCGGCGGTGGAACGGGAGTGGGTCCGAACGGTAAACGCGCCCGGCCGAAACCGACCCAGCCACCGAATAGAGAAGAGTATCCGCTGGATAAGCCATGGGTAACCGAGGAAATTAAAGCCGAACATGATAAGAAGGCTGATCTGGCGAATCGGTTGAAAGGGCACAGAGATGATGAGCTTTTCGCACAATTTAAGGTGCAGCGGGATAAGTTCGTTAAAATGTACGAAGCAGCTCGGCTTGAATACATTGGCAAGCATCCGGAACAGGTAAGTGTGTGTACCGATAGTGTGTAGCGTGTATTTAAACGTACCTCAGGATTACCATTATTAATATGCACTATGCCTTTAGTAATTCCGATGCATATACAATAATTTATTTGCCCTTGTTTAGGCTACTAATCGTTGCGCTACCATTGCAATAATAAAGTCCATATAGATAGCAAAAAGATTACTTACCAGTGAAAAGTCGCACAAACAATTGAAAACACCTTTTACTCACGATTGTTCATTACAGGACGTAGATAAAATCTTGACCGCGCCTGCCTGTAAAAAGGCACGTACCGAAAATGTAGAAAAATCAAACGCGCCCACAGTGTCCACAGATAGTACTGCTAAAACAGAGGGACCTACTAGCAGCACTTCTACCACTGATCCCACAGACCCACTGGCCAAGAGTGACACAAACGGTAGTGCTTCTTCCGCTACTATCGACAGTTGCACTTCTAATACAACAAATGCATCTTCTGCTACTGCTACCACAGCTTCTTCTGACACCAATGATACCACTGAATCGGCAGCAGCAGAACCGCAAGCCTATCCGGTTGCTGCTCCCGTCGAAAACAGCGCAATCGTTTAGTAAGACGATGGTGTGGTGTAATCCTTATGGTAAAGCGTAGATGAAACTTAACGATCCGTTTTTGCGATTGATGAAGAAAGCAAGTATAAACCTGTAGATCGACAGAGAGGAAAAGAGTAAAAAACCAATTATTGAACTTTTAGCATTTTCTGTCCTGAATGAAACGAATGAAAAGGTAACGAAATAAGGGTCGCAGGCCGGGAGTATAGAGAGATACCTTGAACACATGTAAAGCAACACAGAGCAGAGTTTTGTGTTTGATGATCGTTGCACAATGTTTTTTAACCGTTAGACTGACAGCCAAACCCGAAACCAAGTATGAACACAACAATAACTATATAAAGACCCATCATTGCGAAGACAAGCTATTTGTGCCGTGATCGGTAGCGCTGTACTCATCGGCATCAGATCAGCAGAGTTCATCTTTGTATTGTACTGTTACACGCGTTGGCATATTCAGCAAACTAAAGCAGATATAACATTAGTCATGATGCAGGAACCAATAGAATAATTTCCCTCGTATGCAGCAACAATTATAACCTAGAGAGGAATAGATCCCACCAAATGTCCAAACATTTACAGAAGCCGCAGACGGTCTCGTAGCATCACTCTGCCACAATAGCTAGCTTCAGTCAAACGAACGTCAGACGCACGCAAGATAATCGAAAACTGTTACACAGATGTATCCTTATGACAATTGCCAAGTAATACGAATTTTAAAACGAGCGAAAACACTCCGCGTTGATCTCCTTCCTGTCATTAGCGCAGTGTAGTAGTATAGGTGCAATGATTGCTTGAAATGGAATTGGAACTGTAACTATGAAGAATATCATCATCTATAAACATTTCCGAACGTTACATGTCATCACACAACTCCCTAACTTTGTAACGGTTTGTAGCAAAAATATATATAAAAAATACTACTTAGATTATCAGAACCATTACACCGTGTACGCTATTGTCGTGAGTCAGAATCAGGCAGGCGATAGGCGGTAGGCGATCGTTTTAGCAAAATTTAATGTACGTACGCGTAACGTATCATCAAACACCCCGCTAGCCAATATGAAAAGAAATTCAAGGTACAGAACCCGATGTTGTACTCGACTGAACTGGAAACATAAACTCTGTAGCTCTGTTGTCCGTGTAGTATGCCTGGGATCCTATAGTTTGTTAATGCATAATAGCAAGTACTGTACGAAAAATATGCATTTGATTTGAACGCTCCCTGGACATGCGCTAAACCCCGTTTCAGAAAGGCAAACAAATACACATAAAGCTAACAATCAATACAATGTAATAGCATGAGAACGCTAGAGGATGCGAGTATTTAAAATATAACAATGGTAATTTAAAATTAGAACGATGTAACGATTCATTCGATGGCTTTCTTTACGATATTGGTTTACCGCGCAACAGATCGTAGTATATGAGTAGTTTCGATGGTCTCATTGGTTTGGAAGTAGAATGGCATACACAGTTATGTGAAATGTTGGTGGGCAGCTAGACATTTTGCTTAGTTCAAATTAGGGAGCGTTGGCGTTTCGTGGATCAATATATTTTAAATTATTATCTGCCTTCTTCTGTGAAGTCCTGATCGGTTAAATTTGAATGCAATATCACGATTATTATTATCACAACGAAACAGGAGCGTATAAACGACGAAATACTAGAAACTTTAAGGCGTGACTTAAGGACGTAAGTGCATAACTTTTGTGTGGTGAGCTTTGCAGCACAATATTGCTTTATATTATGAATGATATTATGAATCACATGTACGATTACTAGTCTAGTTTGTTTCGTATCGATAATGCAATGTAGCAAGTTCGAGAAAAGAAACCGCTCTGCGTTGCTGTCCTTTAGTTCGTGTAGAAGAAGTTATATTTTTGTTAACGTGAGCAGAATTACTATAATTGATAGCTTTATGTTTTACCGTAGACGATCCATAAGCGTATAGCAGAACGTTTGAAAACAACATATAAAAACATATAGTTTGCGTAAAATAATGAACGGTTTCTGTTTGCTGTTTCTTTGTAATTATTTTTTATTGTTTCAACATATCTGATGTTTTCAGTTGTCATATCAGTTGGAAATTTAGCTTTTCGTTGATTTGATTTGGTTTTTATATCACTTTATTTTACGTGTCCATAGTTTTATGTTAGTGTGGCTGTCTGCAACCAGTTGCACATATTATTTATTTAGTGGAGTAATACACAATCAAGCAGCAACATCCACCTGCTGCATCTTCTCAGGATAACATTATTTTTCTCTTTCTTTATGATAAATTAGGCAAAGTATAATAAAACTTACGTATCCATCAAAAGCAGTAAAACAGTGTGTAAAAATATTACAACTAACGACGCAGTGTGATACAATTCAACTAATGTGCATACTTACATTTTCGCATCATTTTTCGTTGAACAGAAATAAAAGGGAGTATATTTCGCCAACTTGCAAATACATTTTCTAGTTATACAAGGCGCACACTTTTACTACTTCTCGAAAATGGTACCGTATAGTGTTGGTCTATTTGCGAAACGCACTGTAGCAAACTCACGTGCTCGTCTACCACCCCAAGGACTCATTCCGCGCGCGACTTTCCATCGGAATCTCAATGCACGCAGCACACGCGACGCGCGTTGTATGCGTGCGTACGCGGCTCACATCGTATGATTCGCGTTGCTGTGGAGATGATAGCACTACTACTACTGTCGTACCAGTACCGGCACTGGACCAACGGCACAGTGGATGAATACACAGATTTAACCACATCATATCATTTTTGAGATTCCCAATTTATGTGCTATTTAGTGATTAATATTCGCACTCATTCACTTTCCATGAAAGACACTGTGTTTACTTGCAGCGAGCTACTCAATGTTAAAACATATTTTAAACCCAATAATTTTAAAGTGTTTTCAATGCATAACTATTTTGACCACTGTGCGGTGGAACCTAGCAGCGGCGTCGTCTCGGCACTACTCAGCCCGGGTGGACCGATCGGAAAGCATTCACAAGTGTGCCTACGGGAAGGAAACAACGTGTGTCCGACTGGTGTGGTGTGTTCACGCTGCTCTTCATAGTTCCTTCTCGAAACGCCTTCCTTTCGTTTCGTGGTAAAAGTGTCAACCGGGAGCCGTTCCCAGTGAATTCAAAATTCAATCCCTACGCCGTTTGCTCTGCACCCTGACATCGTACAAAATGTCCAGCCCGTAAGTTGATGCCGTTCGATGCGCGAACTATACCGACACCCCGAGCCGGAAAGGGCACCTTCGCTTGCCCCCTGTGCAAGTCATCGTCATGACGCGTCGATCGCACATCGCCGCCACTATTCTTCTTCTGCCAGCGAACGCACTTTGCTTTTCTCTGTGTGTGATTATTTGCAGAAGTTTGATGAACAAGCTTTGTTTTCGGTTCCCGGATGACCCTAGCTGTAAACATACGCAATGCTGATTATGGAACCGAAATTATGTTTCCCTTCATTTGGATAGCTGGTCGGCAGAAATAATGCCGTCGGGGTTCACCTTTCTTCTCCCCCTTCGTTTAGTTTGAAGGCTTTTGTGACGCAGGTTGAAAGTGACCTTCCCTCCTAGTTTGAAGTTTGTTGATGTATTCTGTTTGCCTTTTTTCTGAAGATACCGCAAATGATGGCAACAAATACACGAGTGATATGCACACATGGACCTTCTTATCTCCTCACTTCCGTGACTAGTGTCGCGAACGATTGTGCTTGAGATTTCACGTCACTGAATCGATTGTTAAACGATGATGATCACCATCATCATGCACGTCCGTGGCATGGCGCCCCAGCCTATTTGACGCTGGCAGTAATGGTCGGTCGCCGCCGTGTTCCATGCACGAATGATTCATCACAATCGTGCGGCAGCGTGGTGTGATCAGCAGTAGCAAAAGCATCCAAGCATGCCTGTAGGCAAGGTCACCTTAAGAAGGGGAGGGCTGTGTTAGATCTGCCAAACCAAAAGACCTTCTGCACGATGGCAACAAAAACAATCGGCGGATTAGCGAGCAACGTCGGATTGAGTCGTTGGAGCTTGCATAATGGTCTATCAGCGATTGGTGGTCTACAGAATACGTGCCGGATCGTGCCGTGTGCTCTATGACCTCTGGCAACAAAAATGTGTGCGATTTGGTGGTTTTGATTAAATTGATGGGTTCGTTGCTGGGGGGGAAACGTTGGCATAAGTGCGTTTTAATGACGAGGGCTGTATGCGTTGTTTTTTGCATTTCAGGAAAGCTGATATTGCACTGATCGGTTTGGCCGTGATGGGACAAAACCTGATCCTCAACATGGACTCGAAGGGTTTTGTCGTGTGCGCCTACAATCGTACTGTGGATAAGGTGAGTAGTTTCCTTTTTTTATTATTTATATTATACCGCTTAATTTCATTATCGATTGGGTAATGCAGTTCCTCCAAAATCGATTGCAGTTCTCAGTGGTATTAAGTTATTGTTTTCCCTCAGCTTCTTTCTCGCTCTTGCTCTCTCTCTCTCTTTTGGTTCAATACTTTCGGCTTTCGCCGCATTTTATGCAACATATGCTATACACAAGTTATGTCACGCGATTGTACAATCTTTAACTTTCACCAGCAACGGATTAACTGGAGCGTGTGTGCTTGTATAAAGCATGAAACTGATTATTTACGATATTTTACAACAACCATTTAACATTATACTTGATTGAGTAGTTTGAAGTTATATTGTTTATTGGTGGCTGCCACGTGCGACCGTCGAAATCACATGATCTCTTTGAATCTGCAACCACCGTTACACGTGAAGGTTTTGCTTCCCTATTCTAACGTAGTCCTTCTCATAACATTGAAATGACCCCACTAGAGTTAGCGCACAGTGCATAACGCACTTACAGCTGACCCTTCACCGCATTGCGTTCGATCACCGCTCACTTTACCGGTAATAACATAAATGGGTCGAACGCGAGCACTGTGCGCTAATATTGATATTCACTTGGATCGCAGTTGGCCCTCGTTGGCGTGATTTACGACATCCCCAGTTAATTGAATTGCTTTTTTTCATCTCCCTTCTAGGTGACCCATTTTTTGGAGAACGAAGCCAAAGGTACCAACATCATCGGTGCCACCTCCCTGCAGGATATGGTGAACAAGCTGAAGAAACCGCGCAAGATCATGATGCTAGTTAAAGGTGAGCGGGAAGAGAGGGACGCTGGTTGGTTTGTTCAAGTGCCGCAGCATAGCAGTCTCGAACAAAGTAAAATCATTTGTAGCTTGACGAAAACCAAGCCGCAGCACCAATGTACTCGTACTGTGGGACGGATTGGAAACTTGCGCATAAGAGATTAACGTACTTATATTCCCAGCGATAAGCTCAAAACAGTTCGCAATACTATGTTGGCGTGCTGGTAGGAAAGACTAACGCAAAGCCAATGGGTGCAGCGCAAGGCAATAAGTGAAAGCCTCCTCCGGTGGGGGGCTGACCTTTTATGTTTAGACCTACCACTACTGCTGCCACTGCCGTTCTTGCTCACTGGCTGCGTCCATGAGCGTTGATCTTGAAATCTCATCAAGTGTCGTGGGTAACGACGAGGAGAAGGAAACAATCGTTGCACACGCAACGACACCTAATAAGCCGCGGGAAGAAAAGAGACTGATTATCTACCTCGGAGTGACCTCTACTTTGCTCCTACACACACTCACACACAGACGCATAGACCCCTCATTCACTGGTTCACGATTCGCATGTTCTAGATCGCTCAGGTCTCACGTGACTTGTGGCGATCAATTGCCTTCTGGTGACCGGTGAGCGAGTTTCGGTTTTGCTAACTGGTTACACCTCTGCTTCTTCTTTTTTTTTGCAGCCGGCAGTGCGGTCGATGATTTCATTAACCAGCTGCTTCCGTTGATCGAGAAGGGCGATGTGATCATTGACGGCGGTAACTCGGAACATCAGGACTCGGCACGCCGTTATGAGGAGCTGAAGGCCAAGGGCATCCTGTACGTCGGCTCTGGTGTTAGCGGTGGAGAGGAAGGTGCTCGCTATGGACCTTCCCTCATGCCCGGTGGTCACCCGGACGCTTGGCCGTTGATTAAGGATATCTTCCAGGTTGGGTAAATCTTGTTGTCTTTAAACAGACTGTTTTTTTAAACGCTTGTCACGTTTCTCGCGATAGGCTATTTGCGCCAAATCAAACGGCGATCCGTGCTGCGAATGGGTCGGCGAAGGTGGTGCCGGTCACTTTGTGAAGATGGTGCACAATGGCATCGAGTACGGTGATATGCAGCTGATCTGCGAAGCGTACCATCTGATGCTGGCGCTTGGCATGACTCAGAAGGAGATGGCGCAGGAGTTCGACGAGTGGAACAAGGGCGTGCTGGACTCGTTCTTGATCGAGATCACCCGGGACATTCTGAACTATCGCGACGATGAGGGATACTTGCTGGAGCGTATCCGTGACACGGCCGGCCAGAAGGGCACGGGCAAGTGGACGGCGATTGCCGCCCTGCACCATGGCGTCCCTGTGACGCTAATTGGCGAAGCGGTCTTCTCCCGCTGCCTGTCGGCGCTGAAGGAGGAGCGTGCTCGGGCCAGCAAACAGCTCGCCGGGCCCAGCACGAAAGCGTCCGTCGCGGACCGCAAGCAGTTCCTCACGCACATCCGCAACGCGCTGTACTGCGCAAAGATTGTATCGTACGCGCAAGGATTCATGTTGCTGCGCGAGGCGGCCAACGAGTACAAGTGGAACTTGAACTACGGTGGCATTGCGCTGATGTGGCGCGGCGGTTGCATCATTCGCAGCGTCTTCCTCGGCAACATTCGGGACGCGTTTGTGCGCAACCCGCAGCTGTCGAATCTGCTGCTGGATGATTTCTTCAAGAAGGCCATGATGGACAACCAGCAGTCCTGGCGTGAGGTGGTTAGCCAGGCAGTGCTGTGGGGCGTGCCGGTGCCGGCTCTGTCAGCTGCGTTGGCCTTCTTCGACGGTTACCGCTCGGAGCGGCTGCCGGCAAATCTGCTCCAGGCACAGCGTGACTACTTCGGTGCGCATACGTACGAGCTGCTCGGCAAGGAGGGCAAATTTGTTCATACCAACTGGACCGGAAAGGGTGGCAATGTGTCCGCCAGTACTTATCTGGCCTAAGGCCCTGTGCCTCCCGGATTGATTGGCACTCACCATTCCATCATCGCAGAATCACAATCTCCTCTTTACCCCCTTCCGGAAACAGTGTTTGGCATTGTTTGGCATTTGCTCATTGATTTCGTCAGTACACGTTTATGCAGTGCAGCAGTTATTTATTGTTGATATTTTTGTACTCTGTTTTCCTTGTAATAAAAAAAAAGTTTAACACGAATATTGTGCATTTTCTGGGCTAGACTTTCAATCACAACTTGTTTTAAATGATTTTACTATAAGATTGTGGAATTCAAATACTAAATTTTTTATATTAGTGAACTTGTCCGGCTTGTTCAGCAGATGGTAGTAAAAATTGAGCGAGAAAAAAATGGTTGGCAAAAATCCCAACTGTATATTTCAATGCATTACGTGCAGTGCGCTCTAGCGGCAATTAATGGAAGCATTCAAATTTAGCTCAATGCAATTGCCCACTTCAAAACCCAAACCTTCACATTTTTGATGGAAAATATCAAACGAATTAGAACTTTTATTGTCTGCGGTACATTTTATTTAAAAAAAGTAACAAAAAACACAAACAATAATCAGAAAATTATTTGTCAAACGCTGTCAAATATTGCTAGCGAAATGTCATTAGAACAACGTCAAACTATGCGCAATGGGCTGTGCGGCCAGTAATGTGATTTGTTTTGATTTGTATTGCGTCAAAGATACCGCATATTTATCAACACAAACATTCAGCAGCGCCAGCCAGAGCGATTCGATCCGATTTGCAAGCTCACTCCGATAACAAACGTGCTGTGTATGGCCGGAGCTGGACACAAGATGAAGGTACTATCGCTCTACAAGCAGCTACTGCGTGCGTCGCAAAAGTTTGATTCGTACAACTATCGGTAAGTACCGTGCAAGCACAGGCGGCAGCACTGCGATATCTCGGTCACATTTTACCGATTACGATATGATTTTTTTTTCACAGTATGTACGCACTACGTCGGATTCGTGATGCATTTAGAGAAAACAGAGCACTAACCGATAATGCTACCATTGCCAGCGAGCTATCCTACGCACAGAAGAATCTAGAAATTATCAAACGACAGGTAAGTGTGAGCGATAGTTTGTGGAACGGTTTGAGGTTATGACAGCGGTGCGCCGGAATAAATTGCCAATAATGATGTAATAATGACAAAGCTTGTTGTGAAGCTAAACAATTGTATGCTGGGTAGTTTACAAACCGATCGCTGTGTTGTAATGTGTAATAAGTGCTTTTTCCTCTTCCTCTTTTTATACGATATATTACCCCGTGACATCTTTAGACCGTAATTGGACAACTGTATGGCGCACCGGATAAGCTGGTAATAGAGAAGTGAAATCTCGTCAACATGTAACACATTCGGTTCGGACCGCTCGATTGCACTGAAGCACACTCTGGCAGTACGTTTGATTGCTTTTATTGAAGCAAAATTAGAAAAGGCAAAGAAACTAGGCATTTGAGCATAGGTAATTGTTTGCTTTCTTTGTGTTTAGAATGGTGTTCGATGCCGTAGAAGTAAGACCGCATTCATCCTGTTTATAGCCACAAAGCATGTTAATGGAATATTGCGAACGCCATGTAATTACAAAACCGAAGGGATAAATGTAGGAAAAGAGGAAGTCAAAATCGAAATTGTACTACCGTTTACATTTCGTGTATTAATTACTATCGTTGAACATAGTTTTGTTTGAATACAATGGAATGAAAGATACACTATACTGAAGTTGTTATTTCAATTTAGTGCTTCTGGTAGATTTATTAATAACATATTTTTTGGCTGCTTAAATACGATTGAAAAATATATGTTTTTACCAAGGAGAAGAATCATACAATATTTTTTTGCTCAGATATATCATCTTTACAATTTGTTTAACAGTTCCCATTTTAAATACATTTTTACCCTTTTCCATTCTATTACATCAAACGTAGTGCACCAGAAATTTTATAAAAATATATATTTCGTATTAAATATTTTACCCGTAAGGTCATCTACTAATGCATACCATCTCGAACGGTACGTAATGAAAGACTAAATTTGGAAGACATTTTAGTTAATTTTAAAGTCTGATATGGCATTAGTATGTCCTCACGCAAAACAACCTCCTAACGTTCTATCGTGACTGGTCTGGCGTTTCAGGGGGAAGCACCTTGTACGGGTTTAGAATGCCGTTCGGATCGAGCAGCTGCTTCATCTGATGCATCAATCGGAGCGGTTCCGTCTGTTTCGAGTAGTGCAGGTACTTGCGCTTGAGAAATCCGATCCCATGCTCGGCGCTTACGCTTCCGCGCAGCTTGGAAGTGTATTCGTACACGAACGGCTCTAGCAGACCGTAAATTTCCGGTGTAAAGCGTGCACAGGACACGTTGAGATGCAGGTTCGAATCGCCAATGTGTCCGTATCCGGTAACGTTTATGGCCAGATCGCCGACACGCTCACGGACCGCTAGCACGATATCGTAGAACTGGTCCAAGGGCAGCGAAATATCGTACTTGAAGCAATAGCCATCGCTCAGCAAACTGTCCGCAATCTGTTCGCGTAGTTTCCAAATGTTCTGTAAAAAGAGGATCATGTGAAGAGTTATTAATATTGAAGGGAGGGTGAGGGGAAATCATTTCTCTTTTGATGCATGATTTGAACACAAATTCCCCTTCCCACAAATATAAAAAAATCCAGTTAACAAAATTAACTTTTTACAAATAGTTGTGTGCTCTATCACAAAATGGTGTGCACGATCATCTTGTTATCAGCCTTTTAGATAAGACGACATCACCTGTTCATGCACCCTTCGCTAAAGGTATCCGCATGTTAACATTTGTTAAGTGTTCACGTAAGATAAAATGGAGACTAATGTTTGAAATTGATGTTGCGGTGGTGCTTGAGATTTTTTTTCAGATTTTTTTTTTTAACCCAGTCGCTATTTTGAAAAATAAGTTAAACAATTGTCACCCATTTTTATACCAGTTTTAATTACATTGTAGCTTAAATTCCCAAAAAAGTACACAAATTAAAATAATAATTTAAAAATCCTATAGGGACCGGCCGAACACCGGACCGCTCAAAGAACCGCTCACCGCAAAATTTTGAAGCAGAAGGCCTAATTTAAATAATTCATGAATTGTAATTCATGTTTGCTAAAAGATAACATTTGTATTTATTTTGTTTTTTCTGCTTATTGACAAAAATTTATGCCATAGCAATTTTTTAAAATTATTGTTTTTGGTTTGCAATATTTTTTTTTATTTACATATATGATCCCATGTGTAAAAATCATGGAGGTAGCATAGACATTTTATCAGCTATGATCACAATAAGAGTTGAAAAGCCACAGTTTGAACTCCATGAGAGTGTCAAAAATAATGAGATGCTTGTATAAAAACTTTTTCGGTTGTTCTTCATTCGTATTGAAATTAATTATTTATATTACATTATCGTATCAATAGTTAAACATAGCATAGTTTTTCATCCATCTTATTTTGTCTATTCGTAATTGCTCAAAGGTAATAATGTTTTCTGGGTCAAAGTATACTGCACACAAAACAAATATTTTAATTTTATATTAATTGCACCTGATGCATTTAAGCTCGTTCTTTCATTTACTCATCTAAATTAACGAACAGACCCCTATATGAAACTATGCGCATTTCAATGAATCGGTAGGGTCGGGCTTCAGGTCGAGCAGTGGTTTAGTGATCTCGCTTTGGCTCTCGCATCGCACGGGTTCGATGTCCCAATTAATCTGAGGTAACCCATTTCTGGCCGGTCTGGTGGTACAGTAGTCAACTCGAACGACTTACCAACATGCCGGTCATGGGTTCAAGCCCCGAATAGACCGTGCCCCCATACGTAGGACTGACTATCCTGCTATGGTAATAATAAGTCACTGAAAGCCAAGCCCCACTTCTCTAGTGGATACTGGCAGGCCTTGACCGCCAGTGGTTGTTGTGCCAAAAGAAATAAGAACCCATTTCTGGGTAAGCGAGGGAGATTAGATTGGTTTGGTTGAATGATTCTAACATTCGACTTCCTAAGACGGATACTTTTTGTAGATTCCACTTCTTAAAACGACCTTTTTAGCTATAGTTTTTCAAAATCTGTTATACCAAATATGCATTGTAATATAAATTGTTATACAAATCGGGTAAACAAATTATGCATTAAATGATAAGTTATTGAATTGCCTTAGTGATAGGTATCATTTTCAATCATTTTCAAATCTACTATTCCATCTTTTTTTTAAATTGAGATTTTTGTAGTTTCATTTTCATTTTAACGGTATTTAATAACTGTTTAACTTGTATGCGTTTCAAAAGTTCAAAGCATAATCTTAAAAATATTTTTTAATAAAACCTTTAGGTGAGCAACGATCATTTTCAATTAAATAAATCAATTAATAACTCTAACTTTTCATTATGGTTAATATCAAATTTGTGGTTGTAAACGTACAAAATTGTTATGAATAAAAAAAAACTAATATTAACAAAGTTTCAATTTACATGTCTGAGACAACCCCTTGATAACCTCTTCGAATAGAATGGCTAGGATGTACTCTTAGGACACATTACATACATTTCTTCATGACAGTATGCAATGCTCTGAATGTGGTTGTCGCAAAAGTGTTAAATGTAAAAATGATTTG
>KI920371.1:9761-28713 GCA_000473525.2 Anopheles melas | reverse complement strand
GCCTGTAACCAGGTCCACACTGTACAAACAATGCCCTAAAATGTAAAAACCTTACAACACACACACACACACTCTCTCTCTCTTTCTCTCTCTGTTTCTCCCAAGTGTATTGATTTAAAATGAGTGCGCCACACTAAGGGGAACAGCTTTCCGGATGGCAAATTATAGGTTTCAGTGCAGCAGAGTCGCAATTCCAGCCGATTGACATGAAGGGGGCAACATAGCCCAGCAGTGGAATCGATTTGTCACCCTTCGAATGTGTCCTTCTGGATAAAAGGTTCAGCCCTCCCCGATGCCCTCCTCTCCCGCTGCAGCTCAAGTGGGATTTCGAACACGCATTTGCTGCAATGGCCGGTGCGAAGGATTTGTACCTCATTTCGTATCCTTATCCTTCAGGTTAGTGCAAGCACGGGTGTCCGTAATGGAGTGTGACACGTGGTATACACTCTCTCTCGCACACACACACACACACAATCGCTTGTTATTACGCATGAGATATGGACGTGGAGTTTGGTGCACTTTCTCGACCAGCGTCGGGACTAATCTTACCACACCGTTCCGTGGCGAGTGACGCGGGGATAGAATATCTCCTTCCAGGCAAATAGCATAATGCTTATCGATTTCCCATGTCCGGGGATTATTCACCCTTCTTGCTGTTGCTGGAAAGTGTCCTGGGAGTGTGTCTGAGCCGAGCCTGGCACAGAGAGTCCTGATTGTCCATCATTTTGGAAGTAATGTAGTTTCAGAAGAAATGCCACAGTTGCCATGGCAGTTTTGTTGTGTAACTTAGGTGCTTTTGTTTATACACTCCACCGGTAGCATCCGTATGCAATCATGTCCGTATTAATTATATCCATTGTGTCCCCAGAACGCTCGGTTCGGTTACGAATTCTGCAAACAACAGTCGTCGTCGTCGTTGTCGTCGTCATCGTGATTGTCGTTTGAAGTGGTAACTTAACCTGTTGCCACTGGGGCGGAAAAAAGGCGCACCGATCTGAGGTGGTAGCAGACTGTGAGCGACCGGATAAGGTAAGTGTTTCCTGTAATTGGTACGATTCGAACGCTTCACGGTGCCTCGCACAACAGCACAATTGAAGCGCTTTTCTTTGCGTGCTTTCTCTGGGAACGGAGTGTTACCATGGTTTGGGAGGTTTTTTTTCGGTTCGGTTGGCTGGGTAGGTACTTCCGCCAGCAACCGATGGTTGGTCTTTTCTTTCCTTTGATTTCTGCCCCACTGTGGTGCGTTTGGCTAAACGAACCAACGCAACGACATTTAATTTGCAACGCTTAGTCAGCTTCCGATTGAAATTTAATAGCAAGTCTCTCTCTCTCTCTCTGTGTTCGGTGGAAAGGAACCTCTGTGCTTGCGGAAGGCAATATCAACTATCTCGAAGGGGGATGGTGAAATAAATTTCTCCGATCTTTCCGTCTTCGGTTACGTTTGTGCGATTTCTGCGTATTTTTTGTATATTGCTTTTCCTTTTTATCGACACACAGGTGAGCGCAGGATCCGTTTGATCTTTACGGATACTGTGACGGCGGATAGGGTGCGTACGTACTGCTTCCTCCGCCGATTCCTTGAAGTTGACGTGGCGTCGGGAAGCGAAATAAATCCCGGCACGTGACCTGGCGGGCGTGATTTGTGCTGGGTAATGATGTAAGAAATATTTTATTTGTACTTTTTATTTGCTCAACAAAACAACACGTTTACGACCTTGCGACCGTACTCTGGTTAATATCTTTTATACTCTGCAATTGATCTAATTTCCCCTGCTTCCTGTTTCTTTTCCAATTTCAGGAACTACTTCAAACATTCAATATCCAAGCAAATGTGGCTCTAATTCTTTTGCAATCGTACCCGCATCACACTCACATAGCTAAACCTTTTCCAACAAAATATTCATTCAAACATTATGCCTCGAATGGGCGAAAAAAAAACCCATTCGAACGTACCGCTTATGCTTATGCTCATTTCCAATATTCCAATAAAGCGAGTGCCTTCATCATGCCCCGGTGTGTATGTCTGTCACAACACGACCGACCGGGCTCTGCGCTGACCGACGCTGCTTTAGTTCGAAATTGACTTCCGGGCAATTTACGGTTTGACAAGGGTTTTGGCCAGTTGGATGTGGGGCGGGTCGGTGAACAGTAGCAACCAACAAAAAATGGAAAGGTTGCAAACAAAAATCTGCCCCCAGCTCTCCTCCCGAAGTTGCCCAATGATGTCCGACGACTCCCTTCTGTGGGTTTGTGTGTGTGTGTGTGTGTGTGTGTGACCCTTGTGTTAAGTTGTGCGCAAATGTATTTTATTATGCCTATTTTCTATGCTTCTTTTAGTAGCCCCCTCTTGCCCTACCGCCCAGCTGTGGTGACTTTTGGTTCATGTTGATTTTTGTGGATGGCAGTAAGTCTGCAGTAGCTTTGGGATGTTCTTCTCCAACCGCGCCCTCCAACCGGGAGTAAACCCTGTCCCGGGCAGAGAGCGAAAAACACATGTCGGCTGTCAAGCGCACAGCCTTTCTGGTCAATTGATTTTGTCGCCAATTTAAGTTAATGCGTGACCTCGAAGGTTTTGCCCGAAATAGGGATTTGGTGGAAAAGGAATTGGTTTCTGATGTTTGGAAGGGATGGGCGTTAGAGGAACGCGAAGAATATTTTCAAGGGTGATGGAAATAGGGATAAAAACCATATGATAAGCATCGATCACATTCCAGTAACAATGATATTGTATTCAATATATGTGCTTTTGTACCTATCACACTATCAATAGGCAATAAATTGTCCGTTTTATTGTCACAGTTTTCTCCCAAAGCTGACTAAACACTAGTCTTCGTGATATGAAAAAATCAATCACAAGTCAAAACTTCCAAACGACCGTCATACACGCGACATTGTCGAGGCTTTTTATACGCTTAGTATACGCTAGGCCCCATCGAAACAAAATACTCTTTATGTGTGTACCCTTGGTCCGTGATTTAGCGGCGTGTGGGCTGGCTTTGTCACACTGTAGTGTCCCCGAACTTGCTATACAACACCTGCTGGGAGTAGAAGGGGGAAAAAGTTCACGGAGGAAAAAGGTACGGAGGAACCCAACATACCAGGCAAGGATGGAGCTAACAACTCATTTCATTATTGGTTTCTTTCCACGCCGTTAACACGTCGTAGTGCCAGCGTGACGGTTACATGTGGTGTGGTGAAACACAAAAATAAAAAAACATTACAGAATGATGTACGGGGTCTGTTATTTACCGCAAATAATTGCTTTAATGACTCAATTTTATGCCTTTGCCGGGCCGTTCAATGCATGCTCGGGCATGGTTACTTTTTAATTCGTGTTGAAAAGGATTTGTGAAAGAGTTTTGCTATGGGAAAGAGGGATATTATGTCCCATGCTAGAAAATGTTTCTTTGTGTTTTTTTATTTCAGTAGAGCATGTAATGTAATTCTTGATTTACCAGCGTTAAGTTTGAAAGACGCATCAAACGCATCAAATGGAGGTAATCATTTTTCTTCACCATTGCTGCATAACTCGTTTTAGGCTTTATACAGCCAAGCTTTGTAGAGAGTGGTGGTCCCGTGGAACAGACGTCAACTCGCACGACTCAATAACATGCCCGTCATGGGTTCAAGCCAGGAATGGATCTTCTCTCCGTAGCAAGGATTGACTTTCTGGCTGTGTGGTAATGAATTAAGTCTTGAAAGCCTGTAAAGGCCGACATGTCCGCATAGGACGTTAGGCCAAATAGAAGAAGAAGAAGAAACAGCCAACCTAAATGAGCTGCTATTGAATGCATCATTGTTTAGCACATCTTTCAGTATGCATACTATATAATCTATTCGTTTATTGATAGATTCTCGGTATTACACCCACGACACCGAACCTCTTTCAAGCATAATTCACCATCTCCAATGCAGGCTAGATCAAAGTTACGAGATCGCTCGGAGCCGTTTAAGTCGTTTGGAGTCGCAACTAAAACGCAAGTCGGCCGCCGGTGCCGTTTGAGCCGTTTGAAACTGACACTTTTTACGATTCCGATGGTTCCGGCGGTTTCGACGGCTTCAAACTTGGTAGCAACAACCTTTTAGGGTTATAATATTCAGTAGAGAGTGATTACAGATTTTTTTTTTGCATTGCTACTCCGGATTACTCAATCTCTCAAATGAAACTATGCCACTCAATGCAGATCTTTTCTTTGGAATAATGGATGATGAAATATGAAGCTATTTAATTCTACCAGTTTAGGCGAAAGAACTCCGCAGGAGCCAAAGCCTCTCTAAACCATACTAACAACAACATTAGTTTGAGGAATTTAGGCGAAAGAACTCCGCAGGAGCCAAAGCCTCTCTAAACCATACTAACAACAACATTCTACCAGAAAATAAGTAATTATCAGTCATAACAACCGCGTTTCGGCCTTGTTCTGATTATTAATTTCTGAAACAGCTCTCAGTCTTACGCATTCAACTGCCAATCGGTTGGACAAGTCATAATGGCATCGTCTCGTTATATTTCCAGAGTATTTATGATTTCTAAGGCATGCGTGGGTATTAGTTTCATAAAGTTACGTTGTAGGTAAATTACCTTTACTTTCATAAGACAATCATCAAGATCATGTACATCTTATCGAACATCTACTGAGAATGCTTCACATTTGCTTACGAACAATCATTATATTGCAGTACCGTATTTGAAAAATCTCGGATTTCAACTGCTTATGTTTAGATATGTGTGTATTGTTCTACACATCAATCTCGAGCCTATCATGTACGTGAAGTAAGTGATAAAATAAGTGAAAAACTAACAACATACTATACCAGGACAACCCCTCAAGACCGTAACAAGTGATATAGCAAGGACCAGTCAAATTGTAGAAACATATTTGACGATTATAGATAATAATCTATCGATTTGAATGATGTTTAAATAGCAGTCTACATTATTTAGGTATTTATGGCATGATAGAAGAGTTTTGCTTTGACTCAATTGTCAATTAAATTGCCCCTTAACCCTCAGCTCACCAAAGCAGGCCTGCGTACACACTGAAAATTGAAACTATTTATAAAACGAAAGAAAACACTCAAACTGCAAACATACCTGCAACTGGAAATGAATTCCTTCATTATAAACTTTTGATTGCTTCCTAATTTTTAGGCATTGCGTTTCCCCTGCAACCGATTCGCGCAAAAGTTATGTTTGCCAAAAAACCAATGCGCCTCGCATAGTTCTGTCGAACACAGCCGTGTTGCAAAAACTATTTGCACCGACCTGTCTCTATTTGATCTCAGTCTATCAGGCTTGTCGAAAGTTGAACCAGCTATGGATTGCCTTCCACCCCACCTTCAAAGCCAAATACTACACGTCTTGTTCCCTCGGCAGTATGTGTGGCTGCATGTTTTAGGAAATGAGTTGATAAGACATTTTCAATTTGTTATACCCCAGGAAATGTCTCAGTTTTGACTTTAGGAAACTGCCCACCTTCCGTCACTTCTCCCTTCTCCACATCCACGGGACATTGTGTGATCCGCGTTATAGACAAAGTTACTGCCAGCAAAAGGGAGCGAGGGAGCAAAAGGCAATGAAATCTAACTGTCACTACCGTTTTTATCTGTGCTCTCCTCATACCTCTTTAGGTTCCCTTCCCCTAGAGGGTCTTTTATTCTACTCATTTTAAATAGTGCTGCCATAAAACCCGAAAATTCATTCCCTTATCTAGCGTCCCGGTCCGCCGTCGTCGTTTCGCTGGGGAAATGGGTTTTCGGGTTCCCTTTTTAACGTTGCCCCATCTCGAGCCACGCGTCACTGCGAAAAACCCGATGCTTGAATTGCTCGCAAGATATGAGTGCCCCTATGGATGTGTATGTGTATTCAAAGTTCTGGCGAAAAGTGGATTTCAAGTTTGATTCAACCTTTTGCGCCACTTTGCGGAGGGTGGAGAAGCTACTGTGAGTACGGTGTGTTGGGTCACGAAGCACGGGGGCGAGGAGAAGCATGAGGATGAGTGCTGATAGGGACAAATTTGCCAATAAAAATGTAATTTATGGAATCTACTTGAAAGATGGTATCGGCTTCATGCATCAGAATATGAAGCAGACTTTCATAGCCCTTGCGGTGGAAGCTTGCCCGGAAGAGGGTGGGCAGTTCCTAGCTTCCCGGTCGCTTAGTTCAAACAAAGTGGCTTTGCAGTTCGATGGCTGTTCGTGTCTGTGTTTTACCGGGCACTTGGGGAATAAAGTTTTTTTAAACGTGCACCGTCAGCAGGAATTGTAATATCGAGAGGTTTCGTTTAATGCAAGAGTGAATGAAAGTGCTTGGCAGTTTTTCATGGCTTTGGATTTTCTAATCGTTTTCTCATCCTTTTCAATCCTATTTGCAATAATATAGGCCTTTCATTTTCTGCTTCATACACTTGCAAGGAATAAATAATAATTAATGATTTATAAAACACCAATTACCTATCCTCACGGAGGTTAATTTGATTTCAATCTCCTTAACCGAGACTCGGGTCATAAAAGTTGCATTTTTAAAGTGATCACCGCTTTTCATCTCCAAAGCCATGGCCGTTTGATTGATGTGGATTTAATGCTGCTATGGAAAAAAATGGAACCATTTTACGTACACAAACACACCTTGAGACTTTACGGCGGCGAGCACTGTTTCTGGTGGTGGGTTTGGTTTTTCGTTGTGATTGTACCACATTTCCCCTTCTTTTCATCATTGCTGATTGATAACGCTTCAGTCAATCATCCTGCCGGTGGTGGTCGTTGTGATGGTGATCGGGCTTTTGTATGCAAATTGTATTTTTTCCAATCAAAAAGTTGTTCAACTTCGCCCACTCAACTCTATCTTCCCGTTTTGGGGTGACGCTCCGCGTCGATAAATCATTTACAATTTCACAATAATTTTAATTAATTGCATGGCTTTTCCTGTACTCGAAGCGCACGGGTACGAGTGGACGTGAGAATCCGAGTGACAGCAATTCCACCATCCGCTCAGACACATGCACCGAATGCAATTGTATACGCACCGAACGATCACATTGGGGGTTTGGAAGGAGATGGTGATGGTCAAGCATCGGTGACAGTATGCGCATATCGCACCGATGATTGACTATGGTAACGATCTCATAACCATGGTTACATCGATGCATGAAGCGGATGTATGTGTCCACGGCTAACGTGACCGAATTTATAACGAGATGATTAAATTTCATCATATTTCATAACATCGTTTTGTTTTCAGTTTTTTTTATTACTGTTTCGGTTTTCTCATTTCCCTGGACAAACCAATGCGAACCAATCACTTGTTTTTGGAATGTGTTTCGTTTTTATCGCTTTTATCTAGCAAATCGGACCCGTGTTGGAAAATCCGCTTCATTAAGAAGCGAGATTAAATTTAAGAGTTGTTGTGTGTCATCAGCCAGATTGGAACAAATGCTGGGATGAAAGGATTCGCCTGGAGTCGGACATGGTCAGATTTTTTGATTACATAAAATGTATTTTAATGAGTAAAATATATTGGTTCAGAGCTACGAGTGATAATTTTAAAAGCGAACCAAAAATGGAAAAAAGGAATATTAATTCTTTTCCCATAACAGAAATGAGAATTTTTCAGCTACCTGAGGTCTTTTATCTGTTTTTTAAGCTTGTTTTGAATGTCTGTACATGTAGACAGGTGGTTTGTAAGTAGGTTATTAGAATATTCTTCATTAAAGTTTCACATATTTCACTTAGGCTTCATTCAATTTAACTCCAGCGAAAGTTAACAAGCTACATTTGATCTTTCTGTGTCACACGATTCGTTGAGAATTGAAGAATATTACGATTAATCAAGTTGTTATATTTAATATAACGTAATTACGGCTTCAGTCACATTTCCCATGTATCGTGTATTAACGGATCTTTGTTCTCAGGGCCTTCCTCTTCTTGAGTGTATGTAGTATTCAGATGTCTAATTTATTTTAATACGCTATTCATGTATTTTATAGTAATTTATGTTGTAATTATTCTCATTATTCCAATTTTTATGAGAGTTCTATGGCAAACAAAAGATCTTTCGATGTAGTAATTGCATATTTCTTAATTAATTCCATTCCAAACTTTAAAAGAATTTCCATGACCCACTCATTTTGTTTGAAGCTTCAATTACACCAAGAACACCCATTTTGCTAGGGGTTTACATTTGTTATTCTTGCTACTTCCGGATCCTGAGTTCTGAAGGATAGTCTAGTAATCCAATTTAACAGCACTACTAACAGTTGACTTACTTGAGTAAGTAAGTAACGATTGATAGAACAACTCAGAGTGACGCGACAAAGCTTGATATTCTACAATTTTGTACATTGTGTGAATTCTTCAAATTGTTGATACATCCCAAAATTATGCATTAACAGTGTGGTTTACATTTTAGGCTATACCTTTTTATCCATGACTATGCTATGTGCATACCGTTTAATCAAAATTTCATACCAATTTCAATTTGTTTGCTAACAATGACATTCTTCAACTGAAATATTGATATTAATTTGCAGTAAATGCATATCATTCAACACAATACCAAAAGCCAACATTGAGATATGGCTGAGATTGGCTCCTTGCAAACGGTTCCTTAGCATCCTGCAAATCCGTACGCTTGTACTACGCTACACCAAAACGATGATTCACCAGAATCATGTCACCTCAACCCTCAACCACTCCCTTTCCCAAGCACAAGATACAAAAGTAACGTCTTCCACGCTGTGCAGTAAATGGGGAAATAATCGATCCGACAGCGTCGTGGCGTGTGTAAACATCGACAGTCGTGCCAGCGGCTCAACAACAACAACAAAAAAGTGTCCCAAAATGAAGTGCAAATCATATCAGCGACATAATAAAACCACCTCCCACCCATCGAAACGGTGGGATCGAATTGCAAACCGACCATAGGGGACAAAGCAACCCAAGCGGGACGATTTTCACAGACTCACCTTCGCATTTACACGCACTTTGGTGCGGGTTGTTGGAATTGCTTTTCCTTTCACATAGGCAGCAGCAGCCGCGGGAAGCAAAAAAAAAAATGTGTCAAGTGCACCCTCCGGAATGGTTTCCACTGTTTGACCGAAGGGTGGAAAGTGTCACCCCAACCTTCCAATGCTGTCTGGAAGGCAGACACTCCCGGTAGGTACACGCCCCTACCGGCTACAATTATCATCTTCAGTTACGCCTCGCCTGCCAAGAAGGAAAGGCAAAACGCCGGCCAAACTTCAGCCGAAACGAGGCACAGTAATTGTGTTAGAAATAAAAAAAAAAGTATTTACCGTGAACAGCACAGGGAAGGTTGCGATTCTATGTAGCCAAAAGAGAAATTGTTTATTATTACATTTCTTGTAAGCTAAAACCCAATTTACAACAGCAGCAATCACTCTTTACAGAACCCAGCCAACAGCGTGTGCAGGGGCTTGCTACTCAATCTCCATCTTTCTAGTTCAACAACCTTTGGCGAGGTGAATCGGTTCGAGTGCGCTTACAACTGCTCTCCGACCCATCAATATCCATTTTCATCCAATATTTTACATCCATAATCCCTGTCTCATCACTCTCCAGTCGGCGGCGGCGGCGTTGGCGGCTTCAATCGTTCAATCGACAATTCCAATATGTGCCCCGGCCTCCATCTCCATCTTCAATACTCAACCAACCGTTGGAACATCCACTTGGAGAAGGTTAAATTTCGAGCCGTTTTTTGTGCACTCTCTCCCTCTCTCTCTCTCTCTCTCTCTCTCTCTCTCAACCCCTTTTATTGTAATCTTTACTACCATCGTGGCCGTGTTTGCTTCGAAAGATCCACACATCAAAGTGCACCCGAGCGGGAAACCAATCTTCGGTATTTGCCAAGTACACGCACTGAGCAAGAAAGGCAACGACGACGACGACGACGATGAGGACAACATTGATGGGATTTACATTGTGCCTACCTCATTGAACCCCAGCTTCCCAGCATCGACGGGTAAACACGGCTTGTTCGGTAAATATCTTACATTTCTTTGCACTGGTGTGATGCGCATAACCTTTGACCTCTGGAGCAGCCGGAGCGAATCATTCCCGGGGCGAGGACGGAATTGCGAAATTGCAAATCTCCAAAATATGGCTAGGGGAAAGGGAAAACACATCAAAATCCCGTGCGTATTTTACGCAAATCGTGCATGGCTCGTGGGCCCTCCCCCCCCCCCCCAGAAAAAAGGGGTTGTTTCTTTGCTCAGTTACAACGCACTGGAGGTGGGTCGTTTCGAGATTGATTGGCAGCACTGTCAGGGAAACGTTTAAGGATGCCCAAGCAGTCGCTTTCACGAGCACCCCGGGTGTTTCCTTTTTCATGTACGCGGTCAATCTTGATACAAGGCGTACGCTTTCTCCGACGTGTGTACAACGTTTGGCAGGTTCTCGTTCCCAAGTAGGGAGGACTATTCAGAACAGTCGAACTATAAAATACACGCACATAGAGCCGTCTCACTGCTCGCGAACGTATCCGCACTGGGCGGTAAATGCAAATAAATTTCATGACATAAAGCTCTAGAGATTTTGGTGTGTATTTTTTTTTCCTCGGCTGTACATGCTGGAAGCATTCTGCATTGAATGGTGCACAGTGAGTGAAAGGCTGGGAGCATTTGTCAGTTCACGGGAGACACGTGGGTGTGGGAAAAGTCCTCTGGGACAGAGAAAGGCAGAGGAAAGCTGATGGCACCATTCACAATGGGCGCTTGCACTACTAATCTAACCGCACGCTTGACAAACCGCACATTACAGTAATTTCTCTCGAGTGTATACAGTTGTGGGTGCGATAAAATCGAACCTATCGATGCGATGGGAGCGAATGAAAGGGCTGGACAAGTTTGTAAATGGGCTCTACATTTGATCGACATGTGCAGCCAGGGCCGGGCACGTGGCTGTTGCTGTGTCGTGTCATGTGTGTGTGTGTGCGCTTCATTATCACAGTGCAGTCGGTGCAAGTGTAAAGCGGTTTTAACACTCTCGAGCGACCTTTGTCAGGGTGTGTCATTTCGATAGCATATCTTTAGTGGCAGTTGTATTTTTTATTTGAGAGTATGAATTGCAAGTGATAAGCTGATTTTTTTAACTTGTATAGGGGTAATTTGAGATTGAGTTAGAGCATTAATTTGAATTGAAAAATAGTATTATCTTTTTATTTATATAAAAATATATTAATATAACATATCGGAATGTTAAGTTCCAAAACCCATAAGCGTTTGATGCTCTTAGTATTTTTATAATTTATTTTATTTATAATCTGTTTCAAAACTTGGAAACATCACACACAAGTATTTTATAGAATTGTGAATCTATCGATATGCAGCTTAACAAAACCTAAAAATTGCATTTATAAGTATGACATTATATACAAGCAAAACATTTCTATATCTTCCAATTTATCTCGATCAATGTCTTCAACGTTCTCTTTCTTCTATCAATAAATGTCATCTTAATAACTTTAAAAGTTGTGCCATCGCTGAGTAAGTGTGAAATTCAGTTAGCAGGCATTCTTTAGTTACAACTCCTTAATAAAGATTAAACTAAGCAGTCATTTTTTGTGTGAATATTACAATATTGTATACATTATGTTAAAATAAAGCGGATAACAATAACACTTTAAAGAGGTTAAACTTTAAGGTATGCCATATATTCATCACAAGAACATATTTTACCATCTCCCCGGGATGGCGCGTTACTGGACGCGCTCTACAGGTAAACGTTTGAAGCCCTCCCAATCAAATGCACCCGACGTCTATGCGAATGCTTAATGAACATGCCACCATTCGCCGTGACAACGGTTGTCATCGTTACCACCCATCTCCCACATCGCAGGGGAAATGCAGTTTTCCCGAAATGAATTTGCCCCCATCCAACCCAGCAGCATTGGGCAGCATCATTATCCGAGTACCCTGACTGTCTGCCGAGTGCTGGGCGGCAAATGAGTTCAATTAAAATGTTTTAAAATCGGTTCAGCGCACAAACGACCGGCAATTATCCGCTGCCTGCAATGATAATTAAAATCAATTCCAGCAAATCGGCATACCAGCTCCACACCGGTCACTCCGCTCGTTGGAGGAAGGTTTGCGATCGAAGAATCGTATGTATGGTTTTTGGAGCACGAAAGCGGTCGCTGGAGTGCATGCGGGCCACACTTGTTGTCCATCAATTGCTTTGCTTAATGACATTTTCTTCTAATCAGAAATGCTCGGGATAATTAAGTACCTCCCAATCGATTTTACCATTGTGTTGTTCCTTTTTCTTACGGTAGAGGGTATTCAGAATAGGCTCAGAAAGGTTACAACAATAGACCGACGTGAAATAAAACGCATCCATCCACACATCGACGCTATTGCGTTGCTCTTCTCCCGTTGCATAACCAACCAGAGATTTATCATCCTGGTTTTATGCCTTTTTGCACGGCAACATACACCAGTACCAACAGGAGTCGAGTTCTGGGTGAGCTGTTGGGTGTGGTTTTTATCGACCATAAAGCTAGGACTGATCCAAATTAGTTTTTTTGTTGTTGTTCACATCCTTTATTTGGACAAACCGACTGTCGAAAGGTGTCGAAAGCCTTTTATAGGTTAGTTTGCTTTATTAGCCGACCGGTTCCGATTTAGTGACTAATTTGGGAAAGTTTTTCCAATCCCTCTTTTATGCTGTTGTGTTGTTAGGTGTGTTTCATTGTGTTGATTTGATTTTGGGTTTCTTTTGTTTCGTGTATTCTTATGAGATGAATATATTTTCTTTTGTTTTTTACACTCACTTTGTTTTATTAGAAGTGTTTTATAGCTAGAAAAAGAATTTTATATACGTTTTTTTTAGTAAATGTGTTTTATGTAAGAACATATATTTTAGCTGTCTGGAAAGTATTTAAAGGATATTTGATACTCAATTATTAAACTGAAAATGATTGAACTAAATACGGCACAGTAAATAGAACCATTTCCATATTACAAATGGAATGTTTACCTTAACCTAGCAAAAAGGAGGATTTCTCCGCACAAGAATCCTGGTGTAAAAAAATGGTTAAAAAAATCCAGGATTCCCTAAACAGGAAGAACATCTTTACCCGAGAATTGCCAGCTAACGGGACGGAAATGAAACCGAGCAAAAAAGCAACAAAAACAGTGAAGAATGTACGAAAAAAAACACATTATGGATTTTTCTTCCAATTTCCTTGCAAAAAAAACGCCCTCCCGCAAACCCAGCGATGAATTGTACGCTTCCGGCGCAAGGCGTTCCACCGTTAGCTTTATTTACCCTAACGCCAATGTCCCTTTAACCAGCCGAGCCAATTTCATTCCCCCACCTTCATACTCATTTTCCCTGACACTTCCTGTTTCGCATTCGGCCGTATTTATTTGGGCGCGCGGCAAAAATGTTTGATGAGCACAATTTCCAATTAGATTGTGTTGAGGCGCTAGGGCGAGCTAGTGCTGCTACTGATTAGGCTGAAGATTTGCCTGCAAAGATGGGAAGGGATTTGCAACAAGCAGGTATTAGATAGGATGGGTGTTTTAAGTGAAATGTGTGTATTATAAGAAATAATGTCTTAGGGGATAAATTGCATATTAAAGAGCGTTTAATTTGTATAACTATAAATGCTAAGGATTTTAGTGGGATACTCAAGAAAATATATACAAAATAGTATTTTTTTTAATACATTTCACTGCTAAAAATAAAAAGAATCCGCGAAACAGTGCAAATCATCTAGCCAAGTATAAGTTCTTTGAGCTATTCTATTCCATTCCTCAATCTGAACGCAAACCATCAAATCATATTTAATTTTCTACCCGTTGTAAGATGAAACTTTCTTTCGAATCTTGCCTACCATTTCCCTATCGGCACCCAGCCAAACCTATCCCGGGCAAAACTACGAACGAAATATCATCTGCCTACAAATTGCTACTTGATCTTGAGCTAACGGTCGCTAACGCAATATCTTCCCCCGTTCGTAGCTGCTGCCAACTCCGCTGCTGTTGGTTTCGTTAGCTTCAGGGCTTGAGGACTCACGGGGCCCAGCCCAGCCCTAGCCACATATTAATTCCCTTCTCCGAAACCGGAAGTCGGAACCGTCGGCTCGCCCGATTTGCTTCTTCAGGTGCCAGAGATGGAAAGGTAGTTTTTCTTAACGCGTTGTTGGACCAACGTCGGACTCACAGTCGAGGATAGAACGGCCCGTTTGGCATCGGATATTGTTGTTTGCGTCCGAAGGAGGGTTCCATCTATCCACTTCCAATTTCCCCTGGATGCCGGCTGAATCTAAATGGTAAAACGCGGTACGCTTATCTTCAAAAGAGATGAAATTCATTTCTTGTTTGTATTTCGATAACTGCCCGCAGCGAAGGTTTGTTGGCTCTCTTGGGTGTGTTTCCTTTTTTGTGTTGTTTATTTGCTTGCTTCCGAAGACTTCGATGATGACTTTTAAGAAAAGAAGGAGAAGGAGAAGAAGAATACAGTGGTAGCTAACAGTTACACTGGCCTAATAACTAGCCTTGCTTTTATTAAGCAAGATTGTAATAACAAAAGGTAGAAATTCTTAGCATTAGATTAGAAGTTCTCTCACTCTGTTATCGATTATAATACTTCAATATTAAATAAATGGTAATCATACCTAACGCGGATTTTCTTAATTATGCTTAAAATTATCAGCCATTTCATTGTTTCAGTTTTTATATAAAAAAGTAAAAAATACTTGTACAAAACAAAATACAAAACTTTTCTACCGTTTGCTTACTCTACAGTTCTTACCAACTACTCTGTTCGTGCGTGCAAATTTCTCACCCACAAAACTATCTCTTCACTGGGTGGTGGCATTCATAATTTATGATCTTCTTACTTATGCCACCTAGGCCGGGTCCCGTGCTGCCGTGGGTGTGATTCTTAAACTCCGAGTGAAGTCGAGTCTTTCCAGTCGTACGGGACTGGTGCCGCCACGGACGGGCCTCACGGGGATCGTGGTGTGGTGGGCAGACGCTAAATTTGACGGATGAAAGCTTAAGATACTTAATAAGATACACCGGCCCGAGCAAACTGCGACTAGAAGGCTAGAGGAAGAAGGCTAGAGGGCTCGGGGGGAAAAGATGGAGGAAGAAATTTTCCAACCCGTTGCATCGTAGCATTATGAAGATTTATTCCCCATGGCGCGGTGCGATAGTTTCCATCCGCGTTTGTGTAATTCGCTCTACCGTGGGTGGCCGTTGATATGGCGCGTGTTGCGAGTGTTGTGCATTTTTGACAGTAGTGGATGTTGAAGTAGGTTCAGCATGACAACTTATAAAGTTAGAATTATGAAATATTTTTTAAAAGTTGTTAATAATAACATTCAGTCCTTAACGATACTCTTGCTATCTCCTAAAAACATCAAATAGACATGGAACACGATAATCTTTTTTATTGCATTTCCATTTTTAGTTATACGCAATAACTCACCACTGTACCTTAGCCCTTTTATTCCACCTCAAGCGGCTTCCATATGCAATGAGTGGCTGATGATTTTAAAACGAAACCGTATCATTCTCCATCATGTGTTTTGCGGCGGTGGAGACACGTTGGATTATGCCATGAGTACGTCGAAATTTAATATAATTATGCAAATTTGTTCGGCGGTTATTAGATTCACTATGGCTTTTTATTCCTCCTCTACGACGTCATGCAACTAGTCGGGACGGTATTAAATTAGGCAGGACGGCTGTGGCTGGGACAGGGCAGCGCATGCTGATACCTGCCCTTATCTTATCGCACACATCTGTTGCATTCACACAAAAAATATGAAAATGAAGCAAACAATTTGGTTCAATTATTTTCTTACACAAAAAATGAAAGGTAGATCACATTTATTTTTTTTACGATATCCTAACCTTATACCTTGAGCCTACTGTAACGGGGCTTATTCCTTGAAATACCATTTGATACTAGGTACCGTAGTTGATATCATTTTATAGTAAAAAAAATACAATACGATTAGAAAGCTCAACACTACATCAAATGAAAACAATCAAATGGTTAAAAAAATTACTTGAATAAACTAAGCCGTATTACTTCAAAGTATTGAAAAGAAATAGGGGGAATTATAAATATCCCCATTTTGAAGTGAAAAAAGGCTGAGATTATTTTCAGTTGCAGCAGCTTCTACAAAATGTACGTGGATCAAACTTCACTTAGAACTTAGAGCTTCTGTTAGCAAAAACTAAAAAAAACCAAGTGTTAGATGAATAAAACTCATAATCAAACGTTTTCTGCTTCAACACTGATGTTCTGTAGTTTAATCTAGATTTTATATAGTATCTGTAGGACACGTTACAACACATAGACTCACAAATGATAAGAATCCACAGCACGCGTTTCAATACATCAAATTAATGCCAAATTAACTAATTCAATTCCTTCAAATTGAGAAAATTAAGGAAAAATACTGAAAATAAAAAAAAGTGTTAAAAATTGAATAAAAACTATCAGATCCAATCATTTCCATTATTGATATTATTTCCTAAAAATTGGCTGCTAAAGGCTTCCTAAAGTTGGCTTGATAAAAATGAAAGAAAATTAATGGTTGGTTGGTGTTTTGCTAATAGCGACTTGGAGTCTGTTGCACTGCATTCTTTCTCTCAAAGAAAATTAATATAAAAAGCTTCTCTGTAACTTTAAACTTCAAATATATCCAAGAAACACGTTCCTTCCTCAGTACTACGTAAGAAAACGTTGACCCAGTACAGTCTTACCTGTAGTGAAAGTTTCATTTCAGCCCGCAACACTTTATTTGCCAACCGTTCCGCTTGCCGTCTAGACACGCTTTTCTTTCATGCTTCACCCAAACACCCAATGCCGGAAGTTGTTGCTCGAAAGACTGTAGCTAATCAAACGAACGAACGAACGAACGGCATGGCACGGGAACGGTTCTTAAGCCCGTGTGACAGACGCTCAGTGCAGTCACACCACCACCACCGCCCGTGAGCAACAACAAAACTAACGTTTCTGTTTGAGCTGGCCCAGGACCAACGCAAGAACGCTGTCACCGGCAAACGGGTTGAGATGAGATGAAAATTTACTGTCCAGCGTTCACTACCACTCCAGGTCAAACGCTCACCATTCTGCATCACACCAGCCGAGCCAAACGGAAAACATGCTTCGTCTAGCGGAATGAAAACGGGGTTCAAAACCGTAAATTACAATCAGACGACATCCTTCCGACCAAAAAGAAAGAGCGAGAGGGACAGAGACAGCCCCAGGGATCGCAACTCGGCAAGTACGTTCGGGTACGTTTCGATGATATGCTAAGCGAGTAAGAGTATTTATTCTTCGTCAGGCTCACCTCAACCCCTGTCCGTAATCCGACGGCGACAACCCATGTGCGACGACATCCTTCAACGTTTCATCGGGAATTAATGGCTTAAAATATTCATTATTCAGACTGCTGCAAACATGGGTGGTCCACTGGGTTCCATGCACGCCCGCCCGCCCGTCCGCCCGCCCGGTCGGCACGATTCCGATGACTGATGTTCAATTGATTGATGTTTCTTGGCGCTGCAACAAGGCTGATAATAACGCAACCATTTCTCTGCGTCGTGCCATCGACATTTCGTGGGACACGATGGCGGCGGTTCATCACGGTTCACGGTTCAAGCTAGACGCAAAGTTCGCCAGCCCGCCTGCCAGCGAAAGGGGTTTGGCAGCTAATGTAATTAGTCATCCACGGAGGCTGTGGGGAGCGCCAAACAGTTGGGAACAGCAGGCCGGGGATGAGATTCAATCGACCGCCTAAAATCAACCTCAGCGGCAGATAATAAAGGCTTTTGATGTTGGGCTGGGGGTGGCGCCACTAGGCGGGAACCGACGCTGCCTGTGAAGGATCAACAGCTCGAAACATCTGAAAAGGATCAAGGATAATGAATCCTTTGTGTTCGATTACATCATTTTTCGGGACGGAACCGTCCCGTGGGTGGGTTCAAGCGACCGAAAAGAAGGCTCGAACAGTAAAGCAGTGGAGTGCTTGCGTAGTAATTTGTCTGTTGGTGAAATATCGAAAAACGAACGGATGGGTGTGGGTAGGTGTGCCTGAGGTTGATGTGCCATTGTCTCAATCAGAGGTACAAACGGCACGGTAAGAGAATTAAGCTTATCGGAAAGTGTAATTCGAGGTGGAAATGGGTAGAACATGAAGAAGGTTGTTGATCGAAACCACAAACAAATTGAATGGTTGTAAGGTAGGTTGGTTGGTTTGAACATGTGTCAAATTTGGGAATGTTTACTGATTGCAGATATTAGAAGATGTCATTTCTACAGAGACTTCCAATTGAACAATTACAGTATAATTTTTAAGAATAGGTAATAAAGGATTCAGTTTAAATGAAATGAAATATGTTACTTGTTTCATTAATTTTCATTTTCAGAAACATGTTATATGAACAATCAATAGTTGAATTTGAATAATTAACCATTTCTTGGGTACACTTTTGATCCAAACATGTATTAGACAGATCCTCAAATATGATTGTTACTTCATCCAAGTCAAACTAAAGCGACTAAGCGATGATGATCATTAGTTTAAACTTCTGGATTGAAATTTTACTTTAAGTTTTGCTTATATTACTCCGTCGGTCTAAAATTCCGTCTAATCATGAATTATATTAACAATTTATTAATTCTTCAATACAAAGACGTGAGCGAGTAAACAACATTGACCTAATATGCTAATTCTCAAGTATCTAATTCATCCGGTAAGGGTGAAGCAATTAATTTAATGAAGGTGAACATTCTATAACCGCAAGGCCAGACGAGGTGAAATATACAGCGAAATGAACTATTTGAAAGGTGAAATTCTCTCAGATAACGCATCCAGCCGATGAGCAATGTAAACAACTAACGTGTACAAAATCGCAAATAAAAATCAATCAAAACACTTCGATACCAAGTATTTCGTTAATTTTCA
>KI920370.1:0-21372 GCA_000473525.2 Anopheles melas | reverse complement strand
TCCCTCCTTCCCTGTCAAAGGGAAAGCTCTCGGTGCCGCATTTTCGGGCGAGTTGAGTTCGAGTTCACTTTTCTATTTTATTCTGTGTGTGTGTTTTTTTTTGTTTTTTTTTTGTTTTAAAAGTAAACTTTTCCTGCAACGCTGATTCGTTGATTGCTTCCCGACACAGCACACGAAGGTGGGGGTCAAAATGAGACACAGAAAGGGTGAAGAATGTGTTGGGGTTGGTGTGGGACGTGTGGCAGCACCGAAGCATAAATTAGACCGCCAGCGTAGACAGTGTGAAGAAGATGGTGAACGCAAAAGGTGAACCGGAGAAGGAGCTTAAGCTGGTGTGGCCTTTTGCAATGATAACGAAGTTATGCCCGAACGGATATAAAAAGGAGCGCAACCCCAAAAAAGGTAGCCGAGCCTCATCGCCATCGCAGGAGCAGTTTTTTTTGTTGCTTTCTAGATACATAAAAAAGGGTATAAACTAGTTGGGAGAGAGTTTTTCTTTCTTTTTTTCGGTGCGGTGTGTGTTTGCGCGATCGTTATATGCGCTTTACAATAGCTTACTAATACAGTGTAAAGTTGCAAACAGCAAACAAGGCGGTACGTATTTTATGCACAGAGCCACGAGGCATGACTTGTTTGCGCAGAGTTTTCTACGAGCAAATTGTTCAAGCTTTGCAATAAAAAAGTTTCTTTTTGCGTCGAGATTTGATTTGCGCGTGAACTTTTTGTGTCAAGCGGACGAAAATGGAGGCGCCTTAGTAGTCGCAACGTGCGATCAAACACATCACAATCACGTTTTTCGGCGCTAAAATGGAGTAGGCAAGGAAAAGTGACGCGAGCACCACTTCGTCATCTACACAGAAAGCGCGTTCATCTTCTTTACAGCTCGGCAATAAAACCATCACACATCTATCCTTCAACCACTCTAAACTGAACGTTCATACCCCCCCCCCCCCCCCCCCAGCCCGGTTGCACGACGGCTTTGCGTAGTCGCAAGTTGCCCTTGGCAACTGTTTTATCCTTCAATTTGACGTCTTAGGTCGAGCTGACGTCGAGAGTAGAAGGCTTTGAGGAGTGACTTAACGGAAGGAAAGCTAAACACAGCAAAAAACATGGAAGAACATGAACGAAACCAGCTCCAGCTCGGTTGTAAAGAAGGATCCACAGAGAATGGGGTGAGTGTGTCGGAAATGTGCCGTATTTTCCAGAGTATGTGTGTATGTGTGTGTGTGTGTGTGTGGTGAAAGATTTTTCCACCCCAAGTGCCTAAAAGGATCCGGCCCCAGTTGACTGCTTTTCTGTCATTTTTTCCGTCGTTTTATTGCCACTAACTTTGGGTACTCGTATTGTGTGTGTGTGTGTGTGTGTGTGTAGAGTTTGCTTGCGACGACGAGTCCCTTGCTCTCGGCGTGTGGCGTGTAGTGTGGGACCCTGGCATGAGCTCAGCATAATACGAATCCTTATGGCTGATGTGTTGTTTGTTCCCGTATGCTCGGTTGGGTGGGGGTTTAGTGGGATAGTGAGGGTTTAGTGTAGAGCAGCGCAAGAATAGAACAGATCCTTGCCTTGTGAAGCAAGCAAACACATCACCCACCATGTGGATAAAGAATGATTGAATGCGGTTCCCAGGGAATGATGATGGGGGAGGTGGTGTGGATGATGGGTTGCGTTGCGTCAGCAGGCTGCCTCCTCATTCACGATCCTTTTTGGGTGCCCGAAAGATTGCAAGACAAGAAAAGATCTCTGCGGAAAAAGAACCGCTCGACTTTAAGGTATGGGGAGGGGGTTTGTGTGTTCCGGGTTGCTAACAGCTCCACCCTCGAAAATCTTATTCTTTTGGCCCGTTTCGAGAAAGCGCTCATCCCGCAACAAAGAGAACGAGACAGAGAGTGTGAGAGACGGAAACGGAACCATTGGACCCGTTTTTGATGCTAGAAAAGAGTAGCGAACGGAGGAAGAGTAGGTGATGAAGGAAACCCCTTTTTCTTCTTTCATCATTGTCCCCCTGGCCGTCCCGGCTTCAGCTAACTCTTTCAGTGTAACCCCTTTTTTCTGTTTTCTCTCTTTCTTTTTTTTTGGTATCAACCACTCGTAGACGCTCATGAGTCGACGGTTTCATTACATTTTCCGGGCGAACAAATTCTCAGAGATGCTGACGGCAGGATATGGTTCCCTCTTACGGCCAGTGGACCACCAGCCTCTTGCTCCAAAGACGTCGTCCCGAGCACTCCTTCCTCGCACTGTTGTGTGGGCCATAAAAAACGACCGACTTCTTCTGCAAACGGAACACCCAGTATGGGATGCTGCTAGAGTTGCTTTTGGGTCCGAGAACCCTTACTACTGAGGCATACACCTCCGCTCAGCATTTCTCTCTCTCTCTCTCTCTCTCTCGCCACGGCGGACGGGCATTATGGTTCTTTTTTGTGCTCGCTCCTCTCCACGTGCGGAAAAGAAGCGATTTAGTGCCCCGGCAGCAAGGTGTGGGTAGGGTGGAACTTTTCCACCCAAGCTGCTGCTTCCCTCTCCCCTTCTTCTTATCTTGTCCCACGACCCGGCACTTCCATTCCGTACATTCCTCTGGGGGATTTTCTCAAACCGGCACTAGAGAGCGGGTTAAGAGCGTTTTTCTGCGGGAGGGGGGCAAGTGAAGTGGGTGGACGAAGGCAAAGTTTTTGTACGGTCGCTCGCCACAAAATTGAATCAAAAGGCGCTTTCCAAAAGAGCGCCGCGCAGGGCGACGGGGGAATTAAGAGCGTTGGAAAAAGTTGTGCCCGTCGTCCCGTCTGACTGTGTGTGCCTGCGCTTGTGCGCACGACGCTACGCTTTTCGCTTGCGGAGTGTTTGCAAAGTGCAGGTCAAATTAAACTACAAAAAAGGAGCTGCTACAAAAAAAAAACACGCCTCCCAACCCCAAATGGCGATGATAATAATGGCGTTGATGTTCAGGGGGGGGGGGGGGGGGAGGGGACAACTTTTGTGCGAAAGATAAAATGCATTTGCGTGTGGTATAAGGTAGGATGCCGTTGAGTATGTGCCTTTTCTCTTCAATTTTCTCCTACTGTTTGAAATCTTTTAAGCTTTATTTTACTATTGTATGTGTTAGTAAGTGGGTTTAACTATAAGAAGTTCTATTTGTTTATTCCTTTTGTTGATTTTGATCACTTTTTTTTCAACAACCCAACTATCTTTTACATTCACGTTGATATTTTTAATTGCTCCTTCGGCCTAGTCAGGTGCCAAAAATGTTCATAACCAACCAGCCCACCCTCAAAAACCCTAAAAGCTGATCGTTTCAAATGTGCCCCTAGAATTCCTTGACATTGTAATTGTACCAAGCGCTCATTTCCTTAAACGAATGAAACCGCCGAAAAGAAAGCAGGTAATAGATCGCTTTTCTTCGCCGCCCGTGTTCCCAACAAGCGGTTGATAAGACCGCTTTTACATTCAACCAGGGATGTGGATGCGCAGAGAAGGGAGATGAAGGATGATGGTAAAAAGTTTCCCCAGCAGCGGAAATGGGCATCTTTTTTCCCATAAGCGAGGGAAATTTGCTTGCTTGCTTGCCAGCTAGTAGCGAGCGAGCGCGAGGGAATTTTGTGTAATATCAAATTATGTAAATGAGCCTTCCAAATGGGTGGCAAGATGCTGGCGGGCATGTTTTCACCATTCCTTGGCTCTTTGTGTGTGTGTGTGTGTGTGTGCGAGGAAGGATTGTGGTGCCTATTGGTGCTTTTCGCGCACAAAGTTTTCCCGTTTTTCCGTGAAGCAAAATGCTAGAAAGAAAATGCGCCTGGCAGCAGCTTTCCTTGTCTCGTTCGTCGCACCATCACCACCGGTTTTTGGAAACCTGTTCTGTGAAGGGGGTGTTTTCAAAAGACCCATCCCCACTCCTCCCCTTCCACCCCCCACCCCCTCCCCATGGTAATAGGCTTTCCGTTGAGCAGAAGAGTGAGTTTTATTTTACAAAGAAACCCACCCACTCGCGGGGGTGGGTGGGTGGTCGCGCGAAAGAGCGAGCGCGGTGTGACGTTTTTGTAATAATTAGCATATCTTTCGGGCGTTTGCGCTTTTAAAATGAAATCATTCGAGCAAGAATAAGAAGAAGAAGAAGAAGAAGAAGAAGAAGAAGAAGAAGAAGAGGAAGAAGAAAGACGACGGCAGAGCAGTGATGCAGGGCGACGGACGGGAGAGGAATTCCCATTTAAATATGCAGCGTCGTTTCTACGTCTTCGCAAGACATTTTAAATTAATTGAGGTTGATGATTTTGAAAGGATAAGATAACAATTGACTGGGATCTTCGCCGGCTCTGGGGATCTGCTCGTACCGCGCGGGGGGCCCGGTTTTGATGGCAAGATAGAAGTGGTAGAACGACAAGTTTCGCTCACCGAGCTGCTCCTTTATGTTGTAAGGCTTGCGGATAGACTGCTTCTTTTGCTGGGAAACCTCACAGTAAACCCACACATACAGCGTGGAAGACAGGATGATTGCTATTTTCATGTAACAACAATTTCTTTCCTCCGCCGAACGGCGGCCATATTGCTGAGCAGTTTTACCCGAGGAAATGAATGTTGCTAGCGTTATTTTCCTGCGTTTTTTTGCGTTACTCTCTACCTCACCACACACACACACACAGACAGACACATACAAGGGACAGGGAAAAAAAGCGAAAGAATTCTCTAAACCCGTCTGCGAGAGTGCGATACCTCGTTATCGCTGGCTCGTTTAACGATCGCACGAGTTTTCTCTCGTTGCGCATAGCGAAATAGAGCAATTTTCCTCGAACGAAACTTTTTCTTCGTTCCGGATCGTTGCTAGACCGTGGGGTGGGATGGGGTGGGGAGGTGGTGCACCGAGAGCAAAGATAATAGGGAGCGGAAAAGGAAACACGCAAAAAAAAGAAACATACACACACACACACAGTATGGCAAACACGACCACACACAGGAGAACGCGCGCGCCTGAAGCTTGAGCCAATCCCCCTGCAGGGGGTGGTCGGCAGCCAACATGGCCGAGAAGAGTCCTGCTGCCAGCAAATGAGAAGAAAGTATGCGCGATTCCAAGTGGAAGAAGTAACACCGCGGGTGGGTGAGATGGTGCTGCGAGTTGAGTAGGGTGAGCACGACGGCTCAACGTGAGAAAAGAGGGCGTGGGAGCGAAATGGCAAATGAGAAATAATCGGGAAATGGGACAACGGGAGGGGTTGGAAAAAAGTAGATATCCGGGCACGATTTTCAACCCTCTACCTCCCGCCAGCAACCAACCGGTACCCGTTACCGGTTGGCCCTCGTCAGCCAGCCAGCCAGCCAGCGAGCACGGTGATAGCGCAATTTAAATAGTGTGGCGCTTCGTCAGTGGCGCTGTTACGAAGACGATGGCGTCACCTTTTCGCTTGGTCGTCCTGTTCCCGGCAACGGGGAAAAGCACGCGCTACGGGACGGGAGTTTTATAGAGAATTTTTTATCGTTTTTGTGTAGTTTTCTTTTTGTTTTCCTTCTACCCCTCTTCTGCAGTACTAATACATCCGCTTTGTTGCTACCGTTTGCGTGTAGCTCGTTCGCGCTTTCACCTTCTTACGCGCAATGCGCTCCATCTCGCTTGCGTACCTTTCCGTACACGTGTGTGTAGCTTTTCATTAAGCGCAAAAGGTTTTTTTTCACGATAAGTTATTTTTACCGTCCAACTAATGGAAAAGTGTGTGCGATGTACCAATCAACTGCTTGGATTTCCTTTCTCATCTTTATGTACAACCTTTTCGAATCATTTCTATGTGATATGATATGGTTTATCTTATTTATGTTTCAAACTATGTTAAGTATCATTTGAACTTTTTTTTTTATTTTCTAAAATGTTGCTTAAGAATGTTCATTAAACCAAAGCACTTCCGGGGTAATTAATATTCAAGAAGCACTAAAACCTCTTCGCATAATCTTACACATAAAAGCAGACAAGCGATTCGCATACTCTCCTTACCCCGTTTACACTCAAACAGAGTTTTAATATTAATCTTTTAAAATATTCCGTCAAGTAAACATCCCGCCCTTTCTCCCACTCTCTCTCTCTCTCTCTCCGGCTTTTCTCGCCAAATCACCTAAAATCCATCCAAAAAAACCGGTCAAACAAGGCAAAACACGTTTCATCTGCTCATTTGTCTGAGCGCCATTTATCGCCGCAAAATCATTCATCTTAATCTTAAGTCATAAATTAACGATTCTTGGCAATATCCCGGGAGGCCGGGGCCGGGGCCGGACTGGACTCGCTTCTTCCGCCTGCCGCTGCGTAAGAAAATACTTAACACTGGGAAGATTGTTTATCGATTTTTAGCTTCTGTAACATCTTAAGAAAGCTAACACGAAACGGGCACATACGAAGAGCAGGTTCAAATGTGTGTTTTTTTTTTGTGTGTAGTGAGTTGTGTAAAAATGGATCCACACAATGATGATGAGGAAAAGAGGGGGGGGGAGCTTGAGAAACGGTTTCAGAATGCTAATGCTCCTTGGCATGGTGATGATGCTGAAGATGATGGTGGCGCTTGTGCTAACACAGCAACAAACCAAGGGGAGAGGGGACGGCCTGAACGGAAGGAGCGGCACTGGTGTGTGCTGGAAAACGGGCTGCGGTTCAAAGGAGATTACTTAGCATGAACGAAGAGCTAAGAAATGATATTTCACTTCTTGTAGGATAACAAATTACTTCCTCATCCTTTTTCGTCCTCAGCTAAATGGATGGCGTAGATGCTTTTCCTAGGAAGAGAAAACCATTGAAAAGAGCGAGTGGGGTTCAGCTCCCCACCCACTAACATCGTTTCGTTAAGCCTGCTTAATGTAAGTCACGATGCATCAGTCATCTTTTGTAACACCAAGGAGATATGGAACATATATAAGCATTCTTACAACCAAATCTTACAGTTCACCTTTAGCATACATAAACTTCCCCTTATAATACCACCCATTCCTTATCGTTTTACACTCCAAAGACCTGAAATGATATAAAATATGTCTTCCCTGTGAAGAAAGTTTTTGTGAAAAGGTAAGCAGTGTGTATGTGTGTGTGTGTGTGTGTGTGTGTTTGGTTGTGTGTAATCTGACGCAATGGGATCAAACCGAAGGGAAAGGATCTGCTCATTAAAAAGTCATAGTTCTTCACCTCGTTGTATCCCTCCTTTGCTTTGCTTTGCTTTGCCGAGTGAGTAATCGTACTCAAATTTCTTACCACCCCATTCAAGTATCCACCATCCCTATTCCACCCCACACTCTCTTACTCCCTTCTCAGCATCTCCTGTTATTTCCTCATTGGTGGATAGAAAAATGCTTCCCTTGCTCGTCATTCCGCTTTCTAGCTCTGTGCTAAAGAATTTTGAACCCAGCATCAGCTTGAACCACTCCCCAACTCCACCCACAGAACACTCCACCCCCGGACTACAATCGAAGCGAAGGTTGAAGCTGTGCTGCAGTAGTGTGTACTTACCTTTCTTCCAGCGGGGTTTGGGTTTTACAGAAAAAAATGAATACCACTTTTACAGACTCTTCTCCCCTCAGCAGATGTAAGCGCTAGGAATGCGTCTCTTATTCATATTTTTATATAATTATAAAATTTTCCTTCGCATGCTCATACACACCATTACGACGCCAGCCATGCAGTCATTTCTTCCGTTTTTCCGTCCATCCAGCGCGCCTCGCCAACCGCTTAACCCTTGGGTGTACAAATGCACACTGGCAGAGTTGTTCAAACATCTCCCAGTAAAGTAAATAATACAATTGATTACACTCTTGCGTGTCGTTTGCAAATTTATATTTACATAATAGATGGTTGTGATTTTTAAAGGTTTTTAACATTTCCCTCTCTCTCTCTCTCTCTCTCATGCACACACACACACACTACTTGAAGGGTTGAAATGACTTTCTCAGCTGAATGGTTTTGTGTGGCCCTTTTGTGCTTTAACATTTTTACGCTTCTACCACGATGTTTGCGATGTTCGTTTTTCCAATTCAATTATCTCCGCACATCGTTTTTAGCCTAGCAAATGTTGTTCTTCCCATTTTCTCCCATTTTCTTACGGATACCCCGGGAAAACTCGGGGATGTCTGCTGCGCGGTGCTCGGTTCCTTTATTGTAAAGACTATTGGAATTATGATTTTGTACATATGGTACGGTGTGGTCTGTCTGCTTTATACAGCCTTTTTTTTTTTTGTTTAAATAGAACTCCAAACTGCTTGTGATAACTTTTTCCATCTCAAGGAACACAACGCCAACGGAAGCTTCTACTTGGCGTCGCTGCTTGCGTCCTCCGCGTCAGCGGCGAGATTCATGGTAAACTTTTGCCCGAGGTTAATGGAAATGAGACTATACAAAATTCACGAAACCACCACCAACATGGCTGGGCGGCCTCGGGTGGCCTCCAAGTGCTCTCTCTCTCTCTCTCTCTCTCTCTTTCTCGTTTTTGCTCTCCGTCATCAGCCTCAACTTGGCACGGGAAACTTTTCCAACCTTTTACGAGAAAAATATATATAATTTTCTCATTAAACTTACAGTTTTTACGACTTTTATCGTAACTCAAGCGTTGGCCCAGTGTGATGGGTGGAGAGAAGAGGGGTGAAAGGGAGGAAACCGAGGAGGGTGGGAGGGGCTAGGGGTCTCATTTGCAGGAACGATGCCAACGACGCTAACGAGTGTTGCCTATTAAAATGGATAAGAGCAGAAGGTGTAGCGCAAATGAGCCTCGGCGAGGCTTCGTGCGAAAAGAAAGGCAAGAAAACTGTAGAAAGAGGATGTAAAGGGGGTAAAAAGTTCGCAAGGAAACTTACAAAACTTTGCCTCAAAAGTGGTGCACACCACCACCAACACCACCAGCACGCCATTTTTGTGTTCGCGACGGGCAACTAGATTGCTGCTTTCGTTCGTCCATCGCTGCTGCTGCTGATGCTGCTGCGTATCCGCTTCCGGAGTGGCGCGTAGTGTACGCCTGGTGTAGTTTGTTGGTGTGATAAGAAACTGAGTGTTTGTGTTGCGTAAAGTCGCGACCAAAAGACAGGTCGTTTGGCGTCGATTTTTACTATTTCTTATCGGATTTTACCATCGAGTTGGAGAATCGGAAACGAGGCGAGAATAATGAATGAGCTTATCTTGTGCGCCACAATCTGAGCCACGTTTCGTTAACGGTTTTTGGGTTTAAATATTTAAAATTCTTTTCCTGACACTGAGACAAAGTGGATTTGCTTTTCTTGCACATTAACGATTAAATTGCTACAGCATGATGATGATATGCTTATTTTACACCCAATATTCATCCCCATTTTCCACTGTCTCTAATAGTAGCAGCTCTGTTCCGTTTTCACTCGAAATCATCCTGCTTTTTTATCCGCCGGTTCACTAGCGAAACTGCTGCTTGCTTGCGGTCAGTGTGGTCTGCGGAGTCGCATTTATCTTCATTTGCTTCTATTTAAAATCAAATAAAACCATAAATCCGATGCTTTACCCTACCACCACCACCACGGCTGACCGGAGAGAATGAAGAAGAAGGATCGAAAAATCCGCAAACGGTGTGTGTGTCGACGCCATCAAACTCTTCGTGTTGGTTGGGTTTTGTGTGGAGAAAAAACGAAGAGGTATCTTGTTTCCTGTGCTGTGAACACTGGTTCCTCGCGCTTCTACGCCACTACGACGGAAGGATAAACCGCCCTTGGGAGGGTAATTTTTTCTCACTTTCGCGTGTGTCCCTTTTTCTGCTGCCGGCCATTTGCCGGACCTTCTGGAGCGAATCTTTCCCACCAACCGATGGGGGAGATGGATGGTTTTGCACTAGCGGGCAGATAGCTCGCATCGCATGGTTGTTGCTTCCATGTTGTGGTTTTTTGTGGTCAGTGGTCAGATGAGCAGCGAAACAACGGGCCGAACCAAAAAAAAACTCTTCCCCAAAAAAAAAAGCAAAGCCAAGAGCACGACCACAACAACATGTTGCCAAAAAAGCGAGAAACACAAACAAAAAAACACACCCACATATGCACAGCACAACCTTCCGGCCGGGGACGAAAGGACGTGCTTTTCCACACCTTTGCATAGAACACGCTCTTGTATGTTTCTTTTTGTCGGCATTGTTCTGGGAGTCCGGGATGTCCGTCGTGTGTAGTACGGAGGGACACTTTCCCGTACGATTTTCCCTTTCTGCTCAAAACCTCGTAGTGGTGGTGGTGATGGTGGACAGCATCTGTGTGAAAAATGGCAACGTTGTTTGGCTAGGATGTAAATGAATGCGGAGTGTTCTGTGAGAACCGTTCCTTAAACCGCGAAACAACCTGCTTGACCATGTCTAATTCAGTTAATGTTGAACCACTTTAGCCGGTATTTTAGAGCACCGTCTGTCCAAAGCTATGCTCTTCTCCAATGGCCGGCACTGTTCAGTCCAATCTAATGTATGTGTGTGCAAGTTTGGTTAATTTGTCTCCGGTTACGGGCGGAATGTTCCATGAGTAACAAGTCACAGTAATTGTGGAAAATAACGCACACACTACCCGTTATAAATTACGCCTAAGTGTTCCCTAGGGCAAGGCATTCACTCACTCACTATCTTTCTCTCTCTCTCTTTCGCGGGAAACGGATCATCTGCAATGATTTAACCCCAGAGTCACGCGACGCAACTGGGGACAGGCAAGAAAAAAGAGTTACACTTCACGATATTATAATTCTACATTATCGTTAATTAAAGGAGGATGTATTGTTTTTTTCTCATGTAATAATTTTACCAACAGATGCTAGTTCTCGTAGAAAGCGCATTCCGCCTACACCTTTTTTTATTACTTTTTTACAGAGACTTGCACCACCTCCCCAAATTGACTCGTTTTACAGTGCGTGCCGTTTTATTGTGCTATCGCCTGTAGGTTCACACATGATTCGATTTTCCACTTCATTAGTGGAAGGCGAAGGGTGACTGACAAAATGTGAAGACTACTACTGCTGTTATTCCCATAGAAGGTATTCATTGATCGAACTGATTGTTTGTGTTCTGTTTTACCCTACCGAAGACATTGCATACGGTCTCTACTCACCCTATGGGCCATAACTGGTCATATTGACCGATTGACCAGCAACTTGGGACTGCACACAGATCAAAAGGATTCCTGGTCTGTCAGCAAGGATGCACAAACAAACTCTGCGCGTAAAAAAGGACCGCTAGCTCTATTCTAGACAGCGAGGGTCAGATATCTTGATAGATTGGTTTAATTCCATTCCGGTTTTGCCACCAGCCACCAGAAAAGGAAAAAAAGGGTCAGACTTGAACTGGGAAACTCCCTTCCTGTTCTTCGCATCGAAAGCCGCGGAGGGGTTGAAAAATAGAAGGTCAAACAGCGCATGTTAACTATAGGGAACGAATGACGTAGGATAATGCTCTTCTGGACACAAAGGTATATAAACACGATTCTTCATACCGTGCGCTCGTACCATATATATTCAAGAAATTAGATCACTCTCCCAAACATACGCCTCTCCAGCTCGTCCGGATTGATCTGCAGAAAGTCTTTCGTCTTTGCCTTCAAATGATCCAGCGCAACGGCCGCCTGCAGCTTGGTAACGTCATCTTTGTCCGTTGCGATGATATGTTTCAAAAATCTGTAGATTAACAGTAGATATTCCTGAAAGTCCATCAGCCCTTCGATTCCTTCGAGCAGCTGTGACAGCACCAAAATTGCAGCCCTTTTCGCCGGGAGATAATTATCCGTTTCCACGATCGATTTAATACCGGTAAAGAGCTGCGCGATAAGAGGTAGGAATTGAACACTGTATTAACGGCTACAAATGCAAGACAACACAATGCACATACCTCGTAGAAAAAGTGATGCACCTGGTAGGAAAGAATCCGACATACGCTTCCAACGTTCGACAGGCTCGATGTGCGGAACTCATCCACAGCGTTGCGCGTGCCGGTTAGGAAGCAATTCAGCAACGCATCGCGATAACGGACCGCAAACGGACCCAACGTTTCGACTGTCTTAACCGTCGCTTCGCCTATCTTAAGCCGATAATCAATTTCATTGCTCTCATTAAGATACTCCTTCACTAGCTCATCGACGACTTCCGCCTCTAGCACGGCGCAAAGTGCCACAAGCAATCGCACGGAGTTCAGGAACGCATAGCTTTCCTCGTCGCGTAAGTTGACCAGTGCAAGTATTAAGATTTTATGTCGCTGGGCGACCGTTTCCGGATCGCGTTCTTTCAATAACTTCAGCAACAGGGTCGTTCCATACACCTTACAGTACGGTTGCTGGTCCGAACAGAGACTTAGCGCATTCAGGCAGGGTGATTCTGAGAGGCCATCGTGTTCGGAAATCGTTGGTCCGTGGCAAAGTAGATCGATTTGTACCTTTAGTGCATCGCTACAGCTCGCCGAATTGCGATACCGCAGAAGAAGCTTCAAAATGTCGGCCACATCGTAAAGATTGCGGATGCGTTGCAAAAATTCCTGGAAAATCGATAGAACAACCTCCAAGATGTCGGAATTTTGTCGGGCACTACACTCCGTAGTATCGATGGCTTTCGTTAGCGATGCGGTTAGTATAGTCAAAAGCTCCTTCGGATTGTCGTACAATTGACTGTGGAAGTGTTTGTGGCTAATGAGATCCATCAGCGATTGAATGAGCGTGTACTTTTGGTGGAAGCGATTGCAGAGCAGAGTGTCACGTTCCACGCCATCCAACAGAGGTTCAGGTTCATGCGAGCTGCCCGTCCAGGTGCCTGTCAATAGCTCGCTAAGCAGTGTAAGGAAGACATCGTACAGCAACAGATTTCGATTGGAGGCCTTCAGCACGTCAACCAATACTGGAAGTAGATTTTCTGTGTCGGATTCTTGATCACTGGTAGCGGGTCCAATCTGCAAACTGTAGTTGGTGTCGTTTTCAGAGCATTTGTATATCACTCTTGGATGCAGCTGATACTTTCCAACGTCTCCTTCTGTGCGATTGAGCAACAGCGAATTTAAAATCGTTGTCAGTTCTTGTTTCGTGCGATTGCTCAAACAGAATACGATTAAATTGTGCAGATACGTGTGCTCTTCGCAGGCGGGTGGAAGCATCGTCAGCAGCTTTAGGCAGATCGGTAGATAAGGCACAAGCAAAGACGATGGCAAGGAGCTAACTGTAGATCCCGTAAAAGCCATGTTGCATTCGAGCAAATTGCTCAACAATCCTAATCGTTCCTGCACCACGCATCCGGCCACCAATTCCTGGGGGGCAGCAAGCTCTCGAAAATTTCGAAAGAAGTACTCGTCGATGCGTGCATGCAGTTCACGATATGGAGCTGGCAGTTGCATAAATCGCTTGAGACATTCGATGCAGATGGTCGCGTAAGTTACCGCCTCTTGGGTGTCTTGCTGCACGGCCCAATGGTAGAATTCAAAGCAGTCGGATAATACCTGCCGGTAGAACTTTTTCGTGTGCCCTTTGCTGGATACAATCTTTGCAATCACTTCACCTTTACGCCATGATGGGGCACTTTCGCTTGTTTGATCGCCGGAAAGTAGGATCCTACAGAGCACAGGAAAGCCACCCGGTTCACCCGTGAGGTGTAGCAAATCGTTGTGTAGTGCTTTTGCCAGTTCCAGGGGCAATCCTGGGGAGCCTTTTATCACTAGCAAACTTCTAAACATGTGTTCCCTGGGAAAGGATGGGAGGCTATTGTTTTGCATTAAAGTGGCTTTCGCGAGACTATAGCTGGCTGCTAAGAAATCGATCACAGTGTCTGCTAGTCGTGGATGAAGAGCTAACAGTTTCGTTTCAAACACCCGTCGAAATTGGGCCGTGCAGTAGGTGAGCCTTCGCACACGTTCTTGCTCTTCTAGCTTCACCATCAGCTGGGCATCACATTTGGATACGCCACGCAGTTCACGGGGAAGGTACAGATGCAGTGTGAATTGGCGCACAAGATCGATCGTGGTAAGGTATTGTGCCTGATCGTGTAAGTTTATCACTTCGTCGCTTTCGGCCGTTTGCTGGTTTTGCTTCTCCACTAGCCCTTGGACTGCAAATTCCGTCAGTACGGCACAGTACTGTACAGCGACTTTCCACAGTATATCGGTGCTTGGCTCTTCCGTAGGAAATGGGCAGGATTGTATTGATTGTAAACATTCTTCAAGTTTGGGTAACGTGATATCTACAAAGAAAGGAAAGAATGATCAGCCACATGGTAAGCATGTTCAGCCATAGCGTGGCTGCCGGATGCTTACCCTTGGGCTTTAAATCGGCCGTGCTTGTTATCACTTCGCGAAGCGCTTTAATCTCCATTCCAATAACAATTACTCCACGTGCCCTAGGCAATAAACTCCTATTGTATTTGTAATTTCAACAAGCGGAGGAACAACTTTCCACCAGCGGCCAGAGATTCTGAAACAATAATAATCAACATGTTTGTTTGGATTCATGCCTTCTGCCATCTGTCAAATCCTTAGCTTGAGAGCGAGACAAGCATACGCTTAGAGTGAGACGCAGTGAGGCTATTTCGAGGGTTTTGTCTCGAATGATGTTTTGCAAAATCATCAAAACTACATGTTTATCCGTCGTCCAACAATGAAAATTCCCGCTCTTTGATTGATTATGTCGTGGTTTTATTCAGTGACACATTTCCAAATCAATAGCATTAAGCAAAACAATGAGACGATAGAGACACACCACAGTACTCGGACCCGCGCAACTGTCCGCGGAACGCCAATCTAGTCCATCTTCGCCAGTTCACAGCAGTAACCCTCCACGCAAAGCAAGGACCAGATGCAACACGGACCCTCCTTGGACTTTGTAGTCTTGGGCGGTTTTGTCATCGTTCCTACAAAAGAGTACAAACACCCCGGATGAGATCATCGTACATCATGGTACGCAGCGTTCGTTTGGGCTGCGGGCATCAGGTGAAAACTTACATCTGTTTGCCGGAAAAAATCAACCGCTGCTGCTGCGGGGGGATGCCTTCCTTCTCTTCCACTCGCTCCTTGATCCGGTCCACTTTGTCCGTGGGTTCAATGTCGATTTCAATTTCTTTGCCGGTCAGGGTCTGCGCGAACAGCGGCCCCAACAGTTTCCGGGTGATGCAAGGTCGTGAATAGAGTACCAAAATAGGGAAAATCAATCGTTTGAGCAAGTTTAACGTTCTCCCGAGCATCTAACAAACTGCATTACCTTCACTTTGATCAGCATGATGACGAAGATTTGCAGAGATTTTGCACTTATTTCAAGGAAAGCCACAAACAAACCAGCAAACAATTCCGCTCCGTATGCTTTTCTTTTTTTTCTATTTCTGCATCTGTCAAAAGTGCTCGAGCGCGTTCGTGCTGCTCGAAACTGTTCGAAAACGGTGCGGCGAAAAAACGAACGAACCGAGGGCGAACTGTCAAACTCAAAATGTCACAATATCATTAAAGAAAAATAACACGCGCGTTTTGCTGTGCTGCTCACACTTTCCGTACTATTTTGTGAATAAAAGTGATAAATTACCATGAGCGACTCGGAATCCGATGCCGGCGATCAGACCGCAGGTATTGAACATTTCGATGGGCCGGTGGAAAATGCGTGGTTGTTGAAAATTCCCGAATTCAAGCCAGAAGACAACCCCAACGGGCTGCTGGAGGAGAGCTCGTTCTCCTGCCTGTTTCCAAAGTATCGCGAAAAGTACATCAAAGAATGTTGGCCCCTGGTCGTGAAGGCACTCGGTACACACCACATCAAAGCGGACCTGGACCTCATCTTGGGCAACATGACCGTGCGAACCACGCGCAAAACGTGGGACCCGTACATCATCCTGAAGGCGCGCGATCTCATCAAACTGCTCTCCCGGTCGGTGCCCTTCGAACAGGCGGTCAAGGTGCTGGACGATGAGATTGGCTGCGACATCATCAAGGTGAAGAACCTGGTCGCGAACAAGGAAAAGTTTGTCAAACGCCGCAGCCGACTGATTGGTCCGAACGGGTGTACGCTAAAGTCGTTGGAGCTGCTTACGAACTGCTACGTGCTGGTGCAGGGTGCCACCGTCTCGGCGATTGGACCGTACAAGGGCCTTCAGTGCGTGCGGAAGGTGGTGGAAGAGACGATGAAAAACATCCACCCGATTTACAACATCAAAGCCCTCATGATCAAGCGCGAGCTGATGAAGGACGAAAATCTGCGGGAAGAAAATTGGGAACGTTTTCTGCCCCGCTTCCAGTCGAAGAACACCACCAAACGCAACAAACCGAAGGTGGTTAAGAAGAAGAAGGAATACACACCGTTCCCGCCACCGCTGCAGGATAGCAAGATCGACAAACAGCTCGCATCGGGCGAGTACTTCCTCACCGACGAGCAGAAGCGCTCCAAAAAGCGACAGGAACAGGTGGACAAGGAGAAGCGTGACGCGACCGTGCAGAAGGAACGTCGCGAGCGGGACTTTGTGGCTCCGGAGGAAACGAACCGAAGGGCGGCCAAGGCCAACTCGGCCGACACGCAGCTGGATGTGAAATCCCTGAAAGGCAAGATTGCAAAAGCCAACAAACGGGCGGCAAAGTCGTAAAGAAGCGCGAGTGCATTTAAGAAAGTAACAAAACGTCAATAAACAAATTTACTGTACATTCTCTCTCTCCCAAATGGCTACAAATGTGTGGTGCTTATCTGTGTGTGTGTGTGTGTGTGTGTGTGTGTGTGGTGTCACATCGTTACACTTTCCCTCTCGCATTCCAAAAAAACCCCTCTAGAAAAACATGTAGCTTAAAGATAGGTCACAGGCCTCGTCCAGTTTTCGTTGCAGTATTTCCTTCTCCTCCGGCGAACGCTCGTTCACGATCGACATGCAGCTGTCCTCCTCGTCCTCCTCGTCCTCATCGGTGTTGCCCGTCGTGCCTCCCTCGCTCGAGGACAACTGTTCGCCAATGATTTTGCGCAGCTCGTGGTGCGACTCTTTGGACGCGGCGTCCAGCGTTTGCTTCACCTGCAGATAGATGCTTTCGGCTTGCTCGAGCACGGCCGCCAGATTCAAGTTGCCGGACAGTTCGTTCACGTGCTTCAGAATCTCGGTGAAGCTAAACTGCCCATCGATAAACACGTCCATCTCCTGATCCAGGATGGCAACGCACACGAACAGATGGAAGTTGGGACAGGGCAGCCCGGTCCACAGCACCTCCCACAGGTGCATTATGTCCGTGTTGGAAAATTCGCGCTTAAACCACACCAGCAGCCAGCGGAAGCAGAAGTACATGTTTTCCGACTGGTTTTCGCGCATATAGTTGAACAGCCGCTCGTTCACGAACGACAGCAGCACGCGCAAATGTTCGAGCTGCAGCTTCATGCCCTTCTGGTCGATATCGAAGTTGGCAAAGACTTTGTGCATGAAGCCCACGAAGCACCAGAAGCTTTCCGCCTCGTTCTGTACCAGGCTAAGGATCGGGGCGAGCAGATCGCTCATTCCCTGCACATACCCCAGGTCGAAGTTGTACATGACGTACGTCATCAGGATGTCCTGCAGCTTGGCTAGGTTGGGGTTATCGTCACCGGCGAAGAACTCGTACGTCCGATCGGTGCGCTTCACGTCCTTCTCGATCTGGCACTTGCGCTCCCGGTAGCCGGTAAAGTTGTGCTCCTGCGTTGGCGTCATCGTAAGCCACTGGAACTTCATTTGAAAGTATTCCTGCGTTTTGTGTGCCCTTCGCTCGTCCCGCTGCTGGGTGGTGTGCTCCCAGACGTCCAACCCGAGCAGATACTTCCACACTTCCGCTCGTATATCTTGCTTGATGCCCTGGATGAGAGGAAATGTTTGATTAATGGAATTGTTCTTCGATAGATTACGCCGCACTTACCCCTCGGAAAATGATCTCTTTCACACGCTCTGGATCCGAGATGGATCCATTAGGGCACTTGACGTCCTCCCACGTGCCGGCATCCAAGGGAAGTCCTCGGTGTACTGGTGGCCGTGGAGCAAGCTTTCTAGTTTCCGTACCATTCGTTTCGCCATTATCGGTAACAGGAACATCACCGTGACTTTCGTCCGTTGAGTGGCGATCCGCAGCTGCATCCTGGACGCGGGCGTTCAAGTTACTCAACCGCAGCTCACCCGGCAGCGTGCTCTGAGAAGCCGGTCGATGTATGGGAAGGATTTGCTGCACGTTGGCAAGCTTCGACAGCATATCCATGTACGGCCGTGGCCGTGGCCGAGCCCGTATGTCGGCAATGTTGAGCTCGGAGAACGACTTCTGCAGCTTGTCCTGGTCCGGGTCGTCAATGCATCGGTAAAAGTTCTTGCGATGTGTGCTCTTGCGCACGCAGCGAAACCGTTCCAGCAGCTGCAGTAGCACACTGGTCGACGTTTGCCGGAACAGATACACACTGTGCACGGTGTGGTCGTGGTTGTAGAACCGTAGTTCGTCCTTGTGCGTTTCGAGACCCTTCAGATCGCGCAGAAACACGCGAATGGACAGTTTGGCTTTTGTTGGCGCACCGGTCGCGGGCTCCTCACTGGCGGCGCGACTGTTCGGTGAACTGCCCGTTCCAGAGACGGTCGACGCTGGGCATGCTATCGAAGCAGGTTGCGCTGGTTGCTGTGGAGACGGCTGGCGAGAGATTGGATCGACCAGCGACCAGCCACTTTCGAGACTTTCGGAATCGGTGATATCGCACGTTTCCGGCTTCCACTCGAACACGTGCAGGTTCGTCTTGATGCACTGGCCAAACGTAAGGATGCCTTCCGCATTCAGCACCGAGATGTAGGTAGCGTTGGCTTTCTTCAGCAACACACCGTTTTGAATGAATTTTTCCTGCTCACCGATGAGTAGTGTCGCACCGTTGGTTGCACCAAGAAAGAACCAACATTTTGGAATCATTAGCACCAAAAAGTGAAAATTACCGTCACTTTCCAAGGACACCTATACGATGACCCCCGAATGGACGGACCCACCCCCCTTCTCTCTCCCACACGAACGGTTACGCTTACCTCTATGCCACTCTCGTTGTCCATGTCGTCGTTGTCCTTTGAAAACGCAGGGGTGGAGGGGGGGAGAGACTGTGGTTCGTTGTCTGCCAGACCTGATGACGACACCTTTGGTAGACAGTGGCTCGTTTTTGTTCTCTTTTCCTTCCCGTGCGATATCTTTTAGTCACAGTCACTACGCATTAACTCCCCAGTCGGAGGATTACGTGGACTGATTTGAAACTGCATTAGAAATTGTAGTCACCACAATCGCAGCACGAGCTCGATGCACAATGTCGCACACGGTTTTGTTTATTTCGTTCGTTTTAACATTTATTTTGAGGACGTGCGCCGTCGTCTGATGAAATGAATGCAAAACGCTGACTCGTTCTGATACGCAACAATAAGAAAACAATAGAAATGTTTTTCTTGTTTTTTTTTTGTTCCCTTCCAGTTGTCACAACATCCCCCCGATTAGCATCGGAAGAGGTTAGCTCATGCAGATGGCAATGACATATGATTGTGACAGTTCTCATTGATATGGTGGAGAAAGTGAGAATGTGTTTTTTTGATTTATTTTATCGTCATGAGATTCATTTGATGATCTGTAAACGAAAAAGTTTATCATCAATATCATCAATCAGTGCGTTACGTTAATCTATTGAAAATTGAATACATTCAAACCAGTGAAATATTTCATGCCATCCTTCTGCTAGCGCCATATTGAAATTCCACCCACTAGGCACCGTCAGGCTGTCAGCGATGTAAACAATCTATTATTTAATGTTTATATTTTGCTGCAGATGCAGAAACGAAACACACAAATAAGTGTTTTACAATCTCACAATCAGACGAAGCTTTGAATAAGAAAATGTGTGTTTAGTGAAAGTACTTTCTTTAGTTTGAAATAAGCAACGTTGAACTGTATGGACTAATAATGTTAAATTGAATTATCGACAAAACTTCCCACCTGCACAAGTAACGCAACTTGAGTAACCAACATGAAGCGTGTGTTGGATGTAGAGTACAAAAATGTACCCGTCGGGAAGTCGCGAGACAAAACGATTCGTTCCCGCAACAAGCGAAAGTGCAAGCGCAAGAAAAATGCCCGAACGATTAAGCGCTTCTGGCAAGCGAAGGAAGGGACGGTGCACCATCACAGTACAGCACAGCATCACTACGACCCAAGACATCCAGCCGCTGGTATGATGCGACGCCTGCCTGCGACGAATCCGTGCTCCGATATACGTCTTAAGCATGCCCAGAACATGTGGATCCGAGCGTACCATCGGGTGGTAAAATGGCACACCAAGCACCAAACCAACTACTGGAAGCAATGTGCCCAGCAGCTGAGAGCGGAAAACGATCGCCTGAAGCGTTCCGTGCTGGCCGCCGGCGGCAGCACTGCCAGGGAGGCAGCCGACAGTAGCGATTCCGAGCAGGATTATCTAGCTGAGGACGATCCGTTCGGTGACACCGAGGATGAAAGCACGGACGGTAAGCCTTTGGGGAGCAGCTGGTGAAAGGAGTCTATTCAGGGGATTGTAAACGGAAGCGTAATGGGATGAATTGGGGCTTGGAATTGGATTGCGTAATGCGCGAGTCATTGTAGCACCTTTCCATTGGCCACCCGCACACTTGCGTGTTTTGCGTGTCTGTTACACGCGTGATGGGCGAACAGAAAAGAGGGGAAGGGGGGAAATAAAATAAATTTTATTTCTCTCAAGACGAATGGGTTCCGTCTGCATATGCAACCAATCCTTTTTCCCCCATTCTCTTTGCAGCAACAGAAGGATGCGGAGAGCGACATCAACGGCAGCGACGTCAACGAACCACCGGGGAGGAGGAAGAGCGAGACGAGCTGGACGAGGAGTTTCTCGCGTTCATGGAAGTGTCGGCCCGGCATCGGCTCGAGCATCGACGGCAGAAAAATGAAAGTGTTCATTAATTAGATTTATGAATAAATTAAGACCGATTAAAGCGCCCGTTTTTTGTTTCGGGTGTCGAGGTGCAGTACCCCCCCCCCCCCCCCTTACAACCCATTGTCCTGCAAATTCATCGAAGAGAAGGCGCGCGTTACGTAACCGAACTGAACCGAACCGAACGCCGCAAAAGAGATCTCGCACGCTGATGAACGCCCGTGGGACGGCGCGGGGAAACGTGTGGTAGTGATCCGGATCTGGAGGATCATTAAAATCAGATCACTTGCCACCGGTTAAGCCGACGCGTTCGCTTGTATCGCGCCGTCCCCTCTGTTCTGTCCTTCCTTATTTATATGGAGATTAAGCGCGGCTCATATTTGGGCTGGCCCGTTTTCGACACCTTCGAATTGACGGCTGCGTTACGCGCGTCCCGCGATTGCCCGCTGATAATGCCCGCCCGCCGAAAGTGGTTTCACTTTTTCGACCCCGAGCACACACAACAACGCGAACGGCAAGATGGATTGCTGATAGATGGGTGAGTTTACACGAGCGAAA
>KI920369.1:0-13329 GCA_000473525.2 Anopheles melas | reverse complement strand
ATCATTACTTTTATCGCCCCGTACGTATTGCGGCCATAATTCGCCTTTTTCTGTAAAATATTCAACTAGACGAACTACTACTACTACAACTACTTTTTGGACTGACTGTAAGAGTACACACATCGTGAAAGCGTATAGTTAGCTTGATAGCGTCGGATATTAATATTAGTGTAAGCAATTATTGTAAGTGCGTATGTGGATGGAAAAGAGCGACACTCTCTTTTATGTCATTCAGTCAGAATTCATTAGTTGAACGCTTTTTAGTTGGCATGCTTTTTAGTTGAACGCTCGATAGTTGGCTGACAGTTCAATTAAAAAGCATGCGTTTGTATGGAAAACCCGGTTTTTGAAAAAATCACAAAAAATCATAGCCTGCCGAGATAATTTTCAGATTTTTTTGTATGGAGAAACGTACCAACGAAAAAGTATATAGGTATTCAATAGTTGGCAGGGAATCGTAGTTCAACCATTGTGTTTGGTCTGGTTAAATGGTTAAATTTCAACATCATTCTCTGGGTAATGATATAATGTATAATAACAAATGTAATTCTCAATCAGAGTTATATACATAATGATGTAGAGACAAAATCACCTTCTTTTTAAAAAGCTACAAGTATTTTTTTTATTATTGAATGAAAACAGTGAAATTCCATGTAGATTAAGCATACAACTATAACAATAAGTCCTAGATGGATTAAGAAAGTATGTGGAGATTATTTTTTTGTTTATTTAAAAGTATTTGCACAAATAACTATACAGTCGTTTTTTCAAACATGCAAAACCTTGGCATAGTATCATCACCATGAACAATCGCGAACGTTTTGGATATGATTTTGCGTGGGCTGAATATTTACCGATGTGTTTGAATTTCCAAAGTGCAAGAGCAAGCGCATAATCACATATTACAAATTTCTCACAAATGTAGTTCCCATGAAACATCCGCTATCCGACTTTTCTTATATGCTTTGTTCCTTCCTGCCACCTGCCACAGCTGCTACCAACCTGAAACGACGAATTCAATTATCGAACCTGTCTTCCGGTCCCACTCACCCCGTGGCAGCTAAAACTCGATTAACCTTCTTTTCATTTCATAATTTGAATATCAAATCAAACTCCATATGGTTACCGGCTGGTTAACAGGATCCTTTTTTTTTGCGCAACCTGTCACGGAACCTGCCAAACGGGCCCTTTACCAAACTCGTCAAAGCATCCCACCCCAAGATCGGTGCTCCAGGCGATAGTATCGAGCGTACCAGCACAAAGGAAAAGGACCAAGGCACTGCAAAAGAAGCAATGAAAAGCAGGATGCTAGACCGGGACGTGTCGAAGGCGTTCGGGTGTTGACAGCGTTCGTTGCAGAATCGAATGAATATTTGACAACACGCACTCCGAAAAATGATTTCGTCAAAAATCATCTCACCAAAGAAGCAACAACAACCAAAAAAAACTGAGCACAGGAATAAAAGCCAACACCTGCGACCTCCACATTCGATCCGTACGTTCACCTTTATGTTCACTATCAGCTTCTTGAGCAGATTCACAGAGGCACAAACGTACCGACAAGACAAGACAATGAACGTGGCGAATGAATTGTTGAACGGAAAATTGTGCTCCAGTGCCTTTGGTGGTGCTGTTGCTGCTTTTGTTACTGCTTCGGGAGTGGAAAATCTCCATCATCATTGAAGTTTCGGTATCTTCGTCAAGCAGCGTGTGACACCTGATGTCAGAAATATGCTAGCCGTACGGTTTCGAGCATGTCGCGACCGTCCCAACGTCAGTCACTCGAGCCCAACACGAGATGCCTACAGGGCGCATCGCAAAAATGGCTCTTTATGATTGATTCTTCCTAGGATCAGGATTTTTTCAACACTTTTCTCTTGTTCACCACAAACAAAGGGAGTTCGAGAGCTCCCTTGGGCACCTCATTCACTCCATGGCTAGCCAGAGGATTGCCATTTGGTGAACTGGGAAAACGTCGCGCTGTCGTGTATCCGATCCCTCCTGGCAACTCCAACCCAGGCAGCAGTGATTTTGGACCAGTGTTATGGGTTCTTGCTAGACGAGATTTCTTGGAGAGGTTTTTTGTTGCCTACTAGAGCTTTAGCAAATATACCCCCTTAGCATTCGTGGTGTGACTTGATCCTGATGGTGAAGATAATGATGATACCCGATGGCCACCGGCCATTTCCGAGCTGTATCCGTGTTTTATACGGGGGTTTGCAAGTATAGATGGAACCAGGTGAGCTACAGAAAGGGACTGGAGAAGAAAACAAATTCTGATATCAATTTCATCCAATCAGAAAATGATCGGTGGTGAATTGGCCAAATCTTTCCCCAAGGGATTGGCGCTTGACCAACGGTTGGGCATAAATTATCATGATATGAGGGAAAAAATAGCCGAAGCATCCAAAAGGGGTCAGACTCACGATTAAACACTATTCAGCCCGGATATGCAGAAACTCGGCAGGAGGTCCTTTGTAAATGGCTTATCTAAACGGCATGGTAATAGGTTTTTCTACCAACGAACCAAGAACGGTTTTATCCCTGTATCTGCTCAGGATTGAAAGATCATTAAATTCAATCAGCGATAAATAATCAAAACCCTTCGTTACCTTTTCTCGAGCGTGGAATATTTAAAGTAATATTCACGGTTCCGCATGGAAACGGTGTGCGACTGCTGGAGGGAGCAGGGATTAGCCGAAGCGAGCTTGCTGCAAAGATCAAGTGATAGCCAGAAGAGGTGGTTCATACGAAACGATCATAAAAAATAAATATCTTCCGTTTAATCACGCATGAAAACCGCTAAAGCAATTTCACAAAATATGCGAAGCTAATGCAAATACAGTTTTTAAGGGCTGTGCAATGATGAATTATGCTAGGGCGGTGGGTTGAGCTTTGGGGATTTAATTAACCTTTCGTGAAAGGTAAATAGCGTCTTACAGATATTATCCCTAACTTAAAGCTTTAAGCCATACCATCTGTAATCGATGATGAAAGCTTCAACCATAAACTAAATATTTATAAGATACATTAATTGAGGGCTGACTTTAAACAATCAATGTGCAAGGTGCAAAGTATCATTATAAAATTGCAAGCTAGATTTCGTGCTTTATTAGCTTAGACTGTAAACCTTGATTTTGAGGTTTTCTTTTTTTAAACATCATTTTATGGGCAATGTTTGAAAATCACGCTTCAAGAGCCGGTTTTCTAAAGCCACATTTGATATTGGAGCGTAGTTTTGAGACCATGGGACAAATTCGCTCAAACAACTGTTGGTTTTGGAAATTAACCATGCCGTAACATAAGGTGGAAATACACCAAAACAATTATTTATTTTAATCGACGATTATTTAAATAATTTTAAAAATTTAGGCTGGAAATACACGAACCGAGAGCGAAATTCGCCCTTGGTGTATAACAGTTGTAGAACAGTTTGGTTGTCAAATCTTCCACGCCTCCATTCGCGCCTGCTGTTTCGCAGACATACACAACTGCGGTGTTCCTGAAATTTTCGCGGTAGCGCAAACCGATTATTTTTACTTTTTGTGATGGATGTGTTTGAAAACTCGTGTCGAGAAAGGAGTTTTGCATTTTATTTTGCATAAACCATGTTAAATAAATAATTTGATTCGCAAATTGATAAAAAAAAAAATCTTGGAGCATTCTACGGTACCGCAAAAATCTCGGTTGGTGAAATAGTCAGTCTTACAAAGAGCGGGTTGACGTATGTACAAGTGGTAGGCAATTGTATTTTCTATATTGGGCATTTATCTAAGTATGTGGACAATTGTTTATTCGACTGCTGGCCATACAACAAACAAGTAAAGGTTTATTATCTTGTCAAATTACTTGGGATCTAATGAAAGCCGAAAAATAACGTTACAGACTTTGACACAGCTTGAAGAAGGTAAGTGCAAATACATTTTTTGTAAACATCTAACATTTTTCAAAAAGTTAAACAATAGTGTAATAGTGCAATTTTCTGACATTGTTTTTTATACTAATCACTGCATCAATATACCTTTCGAGCCACTACCCTCGATCGCCAGAACAATGTTGTTTATGAAACTGTGCCCTCTATTCACAGCACATCATGCAATATCATGCATTTTCATACAATGTGGGAAATGAAATAGTTTACGCTAAAATTCAATAGTCCACCACAGCGACGACGCACATAGAGCGTTGCATAATTTATCCTGGCAGCAAAACTAGTACACCACACCGGTCTAGCAATAGACACAGCTGCATTAATTCCACGTGCCCCTAATTGGCTTTCATCGCGAGCGGAGCAAACGGAGGATGCGAAGGGAGGCGCTGCAAACTGACGGGAAGCGTGCCCCGCTGCAGACACATGCACACCGTACAAAATCGGGTGCACGTGGGTGTGCTTATCGTTTAGCTAACGCTACCATAGGGACCCCACGTGCAAGGCTGTCCAGCTGATCCAGCGATAGCCATCGAAATCGGTACCACGCTCGAACGTTGTTTTAATGATGAAGCCACCCAGCCACCGAAAGAGATATAGTAAATAGTGGCTGCACACAGAGCGTGTATCGCCTGCGGGATGGTTTTGCGGGGTGGCTGGATGGAAAGATAATGCACTTTTCCCCGACCGGTCGAGGCCGCCAAATTATGAATGGGATCAGCGACAGTCGAGTCCGACCCCAAAACCGTCACCGGATGCAGCTCGCCCACTCTCACCATCACCGTCTGGGGGGAGGGGCGAAATATTGTTTGGGAGCATGCGAATATTTCATGAAGCATTAAACGCACAGCCACCCAAGGACGACGCTGCACGTTCGCACGGGCGGAGATTTAAAATGTTCATTAAATGATAAATCGCTGGCTAATTCAGTTAATGGGTGTTAAATCAGCTTATTGCCTTGTCTCCGTCGCCGGCCTTACTGGGTGTATGTGTGTGTGTGTGTTTCGGAGCGATTCAAGAAATGCTTAACCTGAATGGAGACGTAGCAACACATTACTTTTTTATACACATACCATCTATTATGCACCCCACAGCAACATAAATCAACTCGCGGTTCAGTCAGCATTTTTTCCGTTTGCCCCACCGTCCAAAAGGGGTAACGCAAAAAGGCTTGCGCATGGTAGGACCGATGGGCGATGGGCACATTAATGCACGTAGCACTCATTTTCGTGCGCGGCAACCGTTCGCCCTGACAACTCATTTGTCCTCGATTGGGCCGGTGGGCAAACAAATTAACTGATGACTGATGGCAGCAGCCGTCCTTTTTCAACATCAGAAGCGTGCATCCTTCCGGTGGATGCGTTTGCTCTGCAACTGTGACAGGACGCCCGGTACCGAACAAAGGCTGCAGCTGTCAGGAAAATACACCCCGGGAACAATTAAGCCCCCGGAATAACAGTTATTTACCGTTAATTACTGGTTAAGTGTGAGTGAAAAACGAGCGTACAATTATTATAAACGTGTCCATACGCTCTTCCCGACACCACCGAGCGGCATGTGTTGAGGTACACGGGAGTGGTAATAATTTCTGTTTTCTGTACTTTTATTCCATGTTGCTGAGATGGGTGGTAGAGACTAATACATATGTTTATACTACCGGCGCAGGAAGAGTGAGATGACGAATTATCACGTAAATGATAGCTTAGAGACGATGGAGTGGAGTTGGAGTAATGGAGTAAAAAGAGTAATTGAAAAGGTATATTGTTCGGTGCAGGAAAGTAGTGCAGTAACATGAACGGTGAATAAAGATAGTTTGTTTGAGCAGAAGTGGTCAATAGATTAAGCGCAAATCTAATGTGTATTTCGAATCTGTAGTGTTTGTGCGTCATGAGCATTTATTTTGATGATAAGTTAAGATTGAATTATTTAAACTAAGACTTCCGTGAGCCTATAATATGGTCCGCGATGATATTGTAAATATTGAAATAAATAAACCTTTATTTTAACTATTTAAATCAAAAATTAAATTTTTACTATTTTAAGATGAAAATCAAGCTTCAATGATCGAATGCTGTAGCAATTTGAATACGTTCAGTAAGTATTTTCTTATAAATACAAAATTTCAACATTCCCATTAGGTAACGTAACGAAAAATAAAGTCAAACTTGCCCCCAACAACGTTTTAAACGAAGCAATGCGGTGGAACATATTCCATTTTTAGAATAAAATAAATATAAATAAATTATTACGGCACAAAGAAGTTCAAATTAGTGTCAACGATTTATTGTGGTGATGGCAGAAAACAAACGTAGCGAATTGCTTGATAGAACCAAAATTGTCCAAACGAATCTTAATAAATGATAGGATAAGTGAGCGAATCCAAAACAGTATGTACATACCGGAGTTGTATTCGCTCACCAGAATATACATCAGCTGTTGTCTTTTGCTGTTTAAGGCCCACTAAGCTGTGAAGAACGATTAATGTGAAGTAAAGGTTTAAGTTTGCGACGAATAATTCAGCAAAACAACTAAACAAACCTATTGCATTAATACAAAACCACACATGGATCACTAACCTCTGTTCATTCTTTAAATTACAACTCGCTTACCTACGCGAACAAGATAAAAGCACAATCTTCAAAAGAATTACATAACTGTTTTTGCTACGCCGTTTAGCCAGCCTGCAAAGCGATCCGCTCATTATTCGCTCGACATTCTCCTAACAGACTATCGACAACGAAAGTTTCATCCAATCGCCTGTCGTTGATGAATGCATCAGACACACACCCACACAAAAGCACACATACCGGAAAACACTGAGGACAGAAACAGGATATGCCTCATTTATCCCATCGCCGGAGTAGATCCCTAACCATTCCAATGTTACCCACTTCCGTTTCACCATCGCCTAGCAGAGCACAATGGATCACAGTAATTGCCATTTCAATTAAGTTTTCCTGCTTAATCAGCAACGCGACCGAATCGCCAGCACAAACGATAAGAACTTTTCCTGCCTGTTTCTGTTTTCCTTCGCCAGCTCTCTGTAGTCTCCCTTCGGTATTTCCAGTGACACCTTCGCCCAGCGCTTAACCTCAATATTTCCTGCCGATCCGACGGATGTGACTGTCGAAAGCATCCTATCGCTTTTGCCAAATTGGATTCGTACCACTCATATCGAGCCGCAGCTATTGCGAGCGCTCTCCCAGGCAGGAAGCTGTCAGACATCATTTTCCCTCAGCTCTTTCTTTCCTCTCCTTGCGGGCAGCATTCCTCATTGGCTTAGCTAACTTTCTTTCCCATTCCTGGGAAACGCTCGCCGACAAGTTTTCGGTCAGTAGCGGTGCGTCGTCTGCTTAAATGCCTGCCCACCGTGTCGAAATGGGTTTTCCTCAATTTATTCCTCAATTCGTACGGATACGATAATGACTACTTTCTTGTCGACGATCGCACCATCTTTTTTATCATACTGAGTCGTAGAGCGATAGAGAGAAGGTGGTTTTTACCATCTCTTAGATACCCCTCAGTCGGCAATATTCGTTTGTATTCCCTTCTACAACTGTGGATTGTGACACGGAGGTGTTTTTGGTGGTTACATGTTTTCCTCATTTCATGCACTTTTTTCATGGTCTCTCCAAAGCGAAGGTGAAGACTATCGGGATGAAAGAATAAAATAGTCAAACTAAGCATAAAATCGGCATCAACTCTTCACATCCAACATCCACCTTTACTTACACTTTGGTCCCGTCCAATAGAGGCGAGAGCAGCCAAAGCCAAAGTTTACCACCGTTCGGGAACAGAAGGGTATGTAATCATTAGGATTTCCGTCACCGGTTTGGTATCACAGCTTCACATTCCATTCTATCACGTTTACTCGCCAGACGGCGGATAGGAAGTGGATTGCTTGTTTGGAACATTTGATCCGTTGGTGTTGATTACGTCGGCAGAATGTCAGCCATAGCAAGGTTTTTTTTTAATATTATAGGAAGAATCGCGCAATAAGAAACGTAACGAATGAAAGCATGATATTCAACAAGAAAGAAGAATTATAATAGCAAACCGTTTGTCATCATCAAATGACATCAAATGAATTTGTTAAAATAATGATTTTATGATGATTTGTAATTGTTATGTTATAAGCATATTTAAAACAAAATAAATTGTAATGCTACGACCAGCACAGTATCTATACAGGTATTACTGTTTTGTAAAAAATGCCATAATTAAGCTTGCTAATATTTATTTATTCGAGCATATCTCCCTAATTATAGCATCCCTCCTTTAACACGGCTTTTTGTGTCACATACAGCATAATGTGAATTCTTAACACATGTTCTATTCATTAGCCTACATATATTATGCTTCTCCGTGACGAAAATGTACATACTTTCCCGTGCATGTATCCCATAATTTCTTCACTTCATAATTCGCACAACGTCGTTGCTGCAACAGAGCTTTAACGAGCCAGTGCCAGCATCGTTGAAACAAATTTGATAATTGTCGGATTTCTTGCGCTAGCCTGGATTGTCAACCATGCAGCTGGTTGATATACAAGACGATGGTGTGGCAGGATTGAGAACAAGTGCATTTCGCTTCAGCCATCGTATTCTATTTTGCCATTTTGTTTCACTTTGACGGTTCCATTTTCGAAACCGTCAGAGGCGAGTGAAAAGTTTTCCGAAACGTTTTTCCCGAGTAAAGCGTGCTTCAGTGTGTGATGAAGGCCGTGATGGCAATGGCAGTAGTGGTTGTAGATGATCATTGCAGTGATAGTGCATGTGAATACTCGCCGCGTGGGAAATAAAATGACAGAATGTACCGAAATGGATGGAAGAATTTAAACTACGGAGCGATTTTGATGACATTATGTCGTTTTCTGTATGTTCTTTTGCAGTTTGTAAACCTCTACAAAATTTTCTTTCGGCGATGAACAGTTTTATTCAGGGGCACAGCGTAAATAAATTAGCAAAGCTTTTTAGCATGCTGGTATATCACTACAGCAATTAGATTACTTATACGTAACACAAAACACATAAGTTTGAATTGAAAATGATTTTTTTTGTTGATATAAGGACAACGCTCCGAAATGTATCTCGAATGCATGGTAACTAGAATCTTTTGCAGCCAGCTGTAATTATTGATACCGGAACTCTTTGTCAAGAATCATAAACAATGCGTTTAACAACATGAAGAAAATAACAAAATATCTAAAATATATACCCAGTCTCTTTCAATTATTTGTCAAGATATTAATCCAAAGCAATTCAAGGTGATTTGTTTGTGAACAATGGGTTGATTTTCAACATATTATTCTTTTTATACATCGATATTTTAAATATAATTTTATAGCAGCTAATTTATACTCATATACTTTGATGTTAAAACCGATGTGAATTTTTAGATCAGGTTCAGGAGATGCTTCATTAAGCACAAGAATGTAAACTTTTTGCGTTAAATATTATCAATCTCGAAACTAAACATCCGTACCCAATAATATCAACAACGCGGGGTAAGCAACTGAACAGAATGATACAAATACTGAATTATGTATGCCACACCTGTTAGATCCTGCTGGAATTTGAATATCATATCCAGCATAAACTTGTCTTGCTCTTGGCGTTGCTTGCGCCAGCCTGCACATAGTACCTCTCCATTCTGGTGTCAATGTGAGGGTGGCCTTAACCCAAACATACGGCTGACGAGCGATGCTTAATACTATCTATCATGTTAGAAGGTATTGTTGCGCTTTGTACGTTGATTATAATACACACCAACAAATCTTCTCTGCAAACCCGTCCCAGCCAAAACGATTACCAAATGGGGTCGTGGTTCATTATTCTGTCTCACACTATCTTGTTATGTTCACTTCTACTGGCAAGCACAGCGCAGTGGTTAAGGATTGGCTTCTGTTTCCTAGACACTCCCAATCTCGATCTCCATTCCAGAGCGTCGCAGCTTTTGGCATAGCGGTTAAGATTTCAACACACCTACACCGAGTGTGAAGATGAATACCATTTCATGCCTTTTGCATGTTTTGTTTTTATGAATGATATGTGCTTAAATTAATAAATCACTCCTATATATATGGTGAGAACAGCTAGACCGAAAAACAAAAAATAAAACCCTCCATTCAAATGGCAAGCTTAACGTTGTTTACCTACCACGTGCCACTAAACTTACGCAGCCAAATGGTGCTGCGTGCCGCACGTACAGTCGAGTGGAATGTGTAAATATCTTTGGCGATGAGTTTAACCACGAGAGCTAACTGAAGTGATACCGTTGAAAGCATTCTCAAGTTGCTCATTTTTTTTTTATAGAAGCACCACAAATATTTAGATTACATTCCACAGGCAGCCACAAGTCAGGCTTGTACCGTTTATAAAATTTAATATTCGGCAGCTTCCGAACGATGGGATGGATTGGATTTTCGTGTAACAAACTGAAAAGCGCTAAAATGTGCTGCCCGTTGACGCAATGAGTTTTGTCGTTTTAATGGTGTGGCAGACGGTTTGCTATTATGATGCATAGCATTTCAGAACGAGGAAAAAAAATGAGTCAAATATGCAATCTAACAACAAGTGTATTCATTGATTGATGCGCATCAATTAAGGGGTTTGCTGCACCTTGCTTCGCTTGTAGTGTTTTTGTTTTTATTCTTCCTACGAGCACCGTGCGCACCACAGTAGGCCTGCTATCGGAGCCATAGATTGTGGAAGCGAGAGAAACGGGAGTAAAATAAATAATTGCTTGATCCAAACAGCGCATAGATTATTTTGTCAGGTTTATTTTTTGCCGTCTCGTGTTGGTCCCGTCACAACCTATTTTGCTACCATCGATGGGTGTACTGTTTTGGTATTTTATTTCGTTTTATAGTTTGCTTTAATCGTTCCGCAATGCCTACCAACATCAATCTCCACCCAACATAAGTTTTTTTTTCCATTTCCGTGTGTATTGTGATAAAGAAGTTTGCCAAGCTGTGTGTGTGTGCCAGGCATGATTTTCAACCAGCTTGGCTTATGACTTTATCGTGCAGCCCTTTCCGTGTTCAGACGCCAACACAGCATCGCAAACTGCAAGGTTGAAAATATGGATTGTAAAAATATTGAATACGAGATAGCGTATTCACATACACACACACACACACACACACACACACACACACACACACACACACACACACACACACACACACACACACACACACACATATCTACTGGCTGAGCCAATTTCCTTTTTTCGGAAGGTAGGACGAAAGTGCCGATACAAAAACCTTTTCGGCTTGCGTACAAACAAATGGGTCCATCAAATAAATTTCAGATTTATTGCAGTAAATCAAGCCCATAACTCATCGTGGACGTGAAGTGTACTAAACTCTCTAACATTTATTTATGCACTCGTGGGTGTGTGGCACCATATCGACCATATTTCTTTCCCGCGCTTCGCTCTTGTCCGCTTGCGTTTTCGATCGTTTCCCACGGTCGGTCGGGCCGTCGTTTGTGTCGGTTAGATAAACACACGAGTCCCTTTGTTGGGGTATTTTTTTTCTCGTATTGATTAAGCTTCGAGGCTCAAAAATAAAATCTCATGTTCGACGTAAACAGACGGATATGAATGCATCATAACGCAGTGCGAAAACCATTAACAGTCATTTCAGGCTGTAAAATGTCGTAATTTGATTTTGAACATGTTTTTCAACTGTTTATGTTCAACTTGATTAAAGCTTTAGTTTAAGCTACAAATAAAGATAATAAACCTTTAGCCTTAACTTTCAATTCCCTATTACTCAAACGTTCATCTGATAAAGTGCAACTTGCCTCCGCAGCTCTTTGCTCCTAGCTATTTAACACAACATTCTGTCCCTGCTTCTGACTCCCTTCAACCAGAAGCATCAACCTAATCATACTCTCAGTGGGAATTATTTATTTAAAATCCCATAACACGATTGGCCATTCACCATGCGTGACCTAGATTGAGCGATAGCATTACTGCTCACAACCCGTCGCCCACTGTCCAGGTGCATGTACAGCCGCTAAAAATAGTATCCCTTATCACATATGCACGCGACGATAGGGCATACGTGAACAAACAACAACAACAACAAAAAACCAGAAACCGCATGAGTTGTCGCCCTTTTCCCGCGACAGTTTCCGTTGCCGATTGTTCGCCCGGCTTTTAATAAACTTTTCACATCATGGACAGGAAGGGTAGACTGTGGGTATTGCGTCTGAACGCTTCCGTCCGCACTGTGAACTGTTTTCGCAATTTCACAGCCACAGAACAACAACCAAAGTCCCTCCCCGATCGCCTGATGAGATGATGACGAGCGATAACCAGCAACAGTGCACCCGCAGTACGCCACATATTGACACACTGTCGGAAGCAGGCTGTCGGGACGATAGCGGAACGCACATTAAGCTCCTCCGCCAGCGTCGATTAGCTAGTACATACCGTAAGGAAGGGGTTAAATATGGAAAAGGAAAAAAAGGACAACATTCGGATGGCATACATTGGCTCGAGGCACACGATGTGTTTCGCTCCTAATGAGACGTTGTTAAGACGGCGGTCGGCAAACAGTGCACCGCATGGAGGCTGTCCTTGGCGACCTCTTTTGACATAAAGCGCAAACAACGTAGCCGACCGGCATCATGGCATTTGCAGCGTATCGGGTTGCGGGCACTGTACTGGCAATGCCTGGTGGTCGGTTTATCCTAGCCCGCTCCATGCATGATCTATTGCGTCGGTCGGACCACATGTGAGCATGCCCAACAGGATGTGGCAGCAGTTGCCCGTAACGCTGCTTAAGGGAGTATGGTGAAAGCTTTGAAAAAAGTATAACAAAGATGAAACTTTTTTGCGTAGTGTACTACAATAAAATATCTTGCCACTGTTTCTTATATTACCTGTTTTTAATAGATGGTTGTGCTTTTTTAGATTATTAATTTATATTTAGGTTGATTAATTTAGGATTTATTTGTGTTTCCGTATACTCATCTCCAAGAATAGGTCAAGGAGATTCATCAAATATTTGTCTATGAAATGAAACTAGGAAGCTCATCAACACATAAGCCAAATTTTACTTATTTAAATTTAAAATATAACACATTCGAGTGCTTGGCAAAACTTAAACCAACGTTCATTGCACCATAGGGCATCGATTTCGCTCTAAAAATGCTGAATATTTCAACCAATTAAATATCCTTTTTCGCCATTAGGTGGATTTGACCTGGCATGAAACGAAGAGCAAACAGTGCGCTTATTCACGATACCAGCTAGTCCTATTTCCACACAGCTTATAATCGGTCTAATGGAAAGTGCTCGGATAACGACGCATCGCAGCCGGAAGTAGTCTGGCAATGTCTCCCTCCCGCCGGTGGGATGTGAAATGCGTGTCAAATAAAAAAAAA
>KI920368.1:0-18047 GCA_000473525.2 Anopheles melas | reverse complement strand
AATTATTTTGCTTTTGTTGTTTCGGTGATAATTAATTCTTATTATTTTACTGCTGCACACTTTCGATTGGTTCGCGTTGCGTCTTTTTTGTTTCGCGTCCCACTGCATTTTTGTCAATTTTTTTTTTTGGTTTTGTTGCGATGGGTTTGGTTTTGCTTCCTTCTTTTTTTGTTTTGTTTTTGGGAATGGGTGAAGGGTGGTCCCTCCCGTGTCCCTGATCTAGGATATAATAAAATGCTTCACTTATGACACCATACGGGGAGGGGGGGGTATTATCGAGCGGAGAAGGTGAAGGTGGATGGTGTTCCCTTCCGACCGGGCGGCGCAGATTATGTTTGGTTAGTATCGGGCAAATACTTTATATGTTTTATTGCACTCACATATAACCGGGCGTGACACGCTGCACCGATCCCATCCCAAGGTGAAGGGAGGAGGAGGAGGAGGAACAAGAGGGGAGTGAGGTTAAGAAGAGTGGAAGCTCCCTGCAGTCACACCTGCAAATCGGTGGACAAAATCCACAAGAAGGGTGTACAAAGAGGAAAGTTGTATGGGTGGCCGCAGTGACGAGGTCGGTGAAATATCGGTACATGCCATCATCCCCCAGAAAGGGTATTGTATTTTTTGGACGTTTTGGTCGATTTTTTGGGTTATTTTTTGTTTTTTTTTTGTGCTGTGAGTGTATGTCTGTTTTTTGTGTATATTAAACCTAGCATGTAGATGGTTTTACATAATGTTTAACCACAAACTACTTATATAATGCATTCACGTTTGTCGATACAATAGAAAAAAATGGAAAAGAAGAAGAACAAAAAAACACGTAACGAGCTGACTTCATGGAGCGAAGCACATTTCGGGACACATACATACACACACATACACACTTAAGCAGGATAATTAATTGCACTGAAGGCTAGCAACATGCATTAATTTTTAAAATATACTAATAAGACAAAAGAATGCCCCGGAAACGGTGTCGACGCAGAAGCGGAGGTGCACCGGAGTGTAGCGGCACGGCAAAGGGCGGCTTTTTCGAAAAACCCCAAATGAGAATGAGCCTTCGATAAAAGGCTTCCATCCGTTCGTGGACTGCAATGACAGTTTTATTTAAGTATCAAAGTTTTTTTTTTAAATTGAAAGACAGGAACAGCTATCGCCTCGGATTGGAATGGTAGTAATATCAAACAACCTGCAGGGATAGATCATGATCCATTTACAACATCTCTAGCAGCATCAAAAACACTAAATGTAGCGAAGGTTGTTTTAATTTTTACTTTAAAACAATAACTATCCAACTGCGTGGTGATTGATAAGTCTCGCAAGCCTGTACAGACCTGCATGTCCGCGTACGACGTTACGGCAAGTAGAAGAATATAGCTTTCTTTATTCCTGGAAGCCATAAATACAAGAAGCCTTTTTCACAAAAATGTTTTAAAATTAAGTTAAAATTGTTTTGCATCCGTTTTGGAAAAATGTTCGAAAATTATCCTGCAACAAATAAACTTGAAACAAATCGGTTTGTTTCTCTTGCATCAAAAATGTTCCCACAACATGAGGTTCGTCCATACGAGTGGCAACATTTTTATAGGCCTGGGCCTTACCCAACGCTACAACCGCATTGTAGTCTTGGCCTTGTCTGGGCCTTATCCTTAACGCGGTCTTAATGGTGGACACCTCCACGCCTTCTATGTCTTTGTGGACGGCCTAAAAGAACTTCACGAACTAGGTCGTCCGGTTCCCTACGCATAACCATGACCAGCCTGGCATTGATAAGCCGCACGATAGTAAGGTTGCCGTACAGTTCGTACAGCTCGTCATTATATCGGCTTCACCATTATCCTTCCCCACATACGGGGCCAAAATCTAAGCTTCTTCATCTCAAACGCGGCTAGGAAGGTTTTGTCAGATCTGGACAGTGCCTATGGCTCATAGGCTTATGTGTATACTGACGGTATTCGTTCCTTACGCCCCAGAATTTCGAACACATCGAATTTCATAGAACCCTTGGTACGGCCAGAATGAACCATTCCTACGGGTGGTAGTGATCTTTAATGACCATTTTGATCTTTTCGACTACGACGTAGGAACCTTCCCGCTTCCACTCCCTTCAACGCAACACTATTATCCTTCCCACTCCGTAACTCCATTATTCTTCTCAATTGAGTTTATTCCGCTACATTCCTCCTTGAAGTGATTAATCAAATAAATAAACATTTTTTTTTAATTATTTAAAAAATCAATAAAGTTGTGGCATATATTTGACAGTGGCAACAGGTTCTTAGAAATGAACTGCTTCCTCCGGCTATAGAATGACAGGGTTGACAGGCAAGGATGCGCACAACTCAGCTTCCATGCTGTTGGTAGTGCCGATCTTTGACCTAAAATCTTGGAGAAATCCAAAAAATGCATCTATATGTACATAACTGGTCTACGTAGGTCTGGGTTTGCTAGTTGAGCCACTGCAGGTGCCAGTTTGGTCGTTGCCACGTTTATATACGTATTCAAGATTCTTTGCAAACTGCTCGATCACTTGCCCGCAGAATAATATAGAAGACATGCCATTTCTAGTGCAAAACTTCATACTTTCTACTAAAATTCAGAGTGCCGATCACCTGTAATTGCTGATCCTTTCTTAGAGTGAATTCAGTACTTTTTGTTTGTAAATTAAGTAAACTTTCAGTGCTTCAGATCAACTTTGCTTCGTTCTCGGTGCCGTTTTCTGCGACTCCAAAATCCCTGAAAGATGTCCGCATAGTGTGCGGTGGACACAGACCAATTGTTTAATTGTTTATTAATGATAACAAATCATGTCCGCCATGCTGGCTTAACATGTGCCTTAAGTATTATGTTACAAATTATTTAAAAAATAGTAGAATGACGCATTACATACAAATAAAAAATCCTCAATGAACTCAAAATCAAAATGGACGAATAGATTATTTAATCCGCAATACATCGCAGTTATGTGGTTTAATCCATACTGTGTGTAGCTAAATTCCAGCCCAAAAAATTGCCTGTATCTAGAAGTTGGTATGTCTAAGCTAAAATTTAATTCCTCCAGTATCTTTGGTACGTCCATTTTGCTGAAGAGCACGCCAGCAATGAAGAGTGCTTGAGCATTTCTCCGTCACATTTCGAGAGTTTCGAGACATAAAAGAAGACAAGGCGAATGATATGAAGGCAGTGCATCATGATCCCTCCATGGAAGACAACGTATGACGTAACGTGTAAATTTCCTTTGTATTTGCTCAATTCACTGCTTCCATGTTTCGACATACGGACTAGACACGACGGTACCGTACTATAAGATCGATCTAACTAAGCTACAATATAGCGAGTTGAGGCAGTTAGGATCATCAAAGTCCCTAGCAACTTTTAGTATAAGCTCAAGAGCTCTATTTGCTAGTCGAATGGTCTTCTCGTGGTGTGCTGAAAAGTACTACTACTATCTAGAATCACACGTAGAGGTCGCGTGCCTCTGTTTTCCGTTGTAAAATTTGTCCATTGATTGTATGATTTGTTAAAATAGGATGACGTGCACAACTGAAGAACATAACAAAACATTTTTCGGCGCATAAACATAGTTTGTTACGATCATACCACGAATGGCATAGTTCAGATATCTGGATCTAGAGTTTATTGTCCAAATCTTCCTAAATTTTTAAAAATGTTTGAAGTCTTGACACAGATCTCAAGAAACGAGTTGATATCATTTAAATAAATATTATAATGAATCAATTCAGGTAATATGATCAACTGAAGGTAATTAGTTACTGCGGTTACAGAAAGGCACGCGTGAAGCAACTAATTCAGATCCCGAAACGGGTTGAAAAAATGCCGTGGTGGATATCTATGATACCGAGTGATGGATATCTATTAGTGAAAACAGAATGGCGAGAATCCATTGGAATGTGCAACGCAAGGCGTAAATTTTGAAACTTTATTACAGTTTCCCATTGGTTAGCAGAAGGAAAACGACAACTAACATTTCCAAAAAAGATATCTGGGTGAAAACATTTAAATCTTCTGGAATCCGTGTCCAACGAGGATCAATTCCAAGAGCCATACAAGAAAAAATTCTAATAGAATTAATTTAGCCAATCAAATCAGATAAGAATGTAAATTCTTAGTTCAAAGAAATAACATTTTTTAGAATTTCACAGCTACATACAAGACGATTGAACAGAAAGTGTAGCCTCCAATAACCGATGTTCGATCGCACACGAGCATACTTCAAACCTTTTCTTTGCAACAGGCCATAAAACCGTTATTGCTATTATCCTCACACACTACCAGCGCGGTACAATACAAAGCACATTAAAAATGCACTACCATGAAGCTGTAAAACCCCCTTCACGAAAAAGGACCGGCAGGACCGTGCGGTGATCAATCAATGGCGGCTACCGTAGTCCAAATTCACAGCCCCACACACGCCGTTCAACAGTTCGCTTTGCTTCGATTCGCGGTGCGTGATTCATATCGACACTGCATTGACCCATTAATATTTAAAAGAGAGCCAGCGATACACAACAAAATAACAATAATCTTCGTCAAACCGGTCAAACCTCGCCGTAACCTGCTGCTACTGCTGCTCGGAGCAGCGCAACGATAGCAACGAAACCGCAACGTGTAGACGCAATGGCTTTGGCGAAAGTTGAACACGCGGCCACGCTGAGCACCAAGCGGATGCAGGGCGGTGTCGTAGCAGTAGTGTTGTGCTCTCTAAAGATTTGAAAGTAATGCACAACACACACACGCCAAACGACTTTTCTGAAAGTTGAACGCGTCGTTACGTCGTCATTGTCGTTGCCGCCCCACCGATTCGTTCGATTGACAAAGGGTAGGTGCAGCAAAAACAACAACAACAGAATGTTATCACACGCCAAAGAAAATGCGCAAAAGATACTTCTCGTTCCTGTGCGTAGTGTTTAACTGCGTGCGGGAACGTTTGGAGCGATGCTGCATACGGTGTGGGAAAACTAAAGACAATCTCCTTATTCGAGCTCCCCGGCTTTCTCCACGTACGCACTCCGACTCTTCATTGTCGTCTCGATATTCGCTGTTTGACGCTTAAAATAAGCAACTGTATTGCACAGGCGTCGAACGGCACCTCGAATTTGGCCTAATTAATGCGGAGCCGTTACTAAATTTAGAACTGTATCTGCGTAACGAAACCACCACCACCAGCAGTGAGACGACAAAACCGTATTGAGTTAACAGCTTAAACGGTCCCCTTTTCTTCTATTGCTGCTGATGCTGCTGCTCCTGCCCACTGGTCAAAGAGCTCATCATCATGGCTTGTTTTGGGGGGAAAGAGAATTTTCTTTCGATGATTCACGGCTCCGCGTGTAGTTTTTCTTTCCTGGTTGTATCGCACGCGTACATAACATACAGCGCAGGCGTAAGATCAATTTAATTTTGTTGAATTTATTTCATAAATACCCTTATTAAAAATAACTAAAATAATAAATTGCCTTAGCTGCAATTATAAGTGAAGACAAAAAAAAACTTGAACGACGGGATTTCGCATTCTTATGGTTTTGTTTTAAACGTAGTATTCACAAGTTTTCTTCGTTTTAATCATTGTAACAGTAACGAGGAAGGATGTAGTAATGAACATGAATGATAGGGAGCTTCTTCTCGGGTGCCATGACACAGTGATGACGATGATGATGGTCAACAGAACACGCGGGGAGCGTCGTTTTTGGTGGCAGGTGTTGGACGCAAAAGAAAAGGAGAACCGTTGCATGAGTACACGCGCACGAGAGCTGTTATGCTTGGTTCCGGTGCAGCGTACCCAAAAATGGATACTAATGTAGTAGAACGTGTGCAGGAGAGAAGGGTGAGAGTGAACCGGAAGCCTAGCCGGGCGGTAGTTTTAGTTGTTAAGTGTTGTCCAAAATGCTGCGAGGTACGGGGTGGTGCCTCTCAATTGTCCGCCATTGCCCGTTGCATGGATGCGTTTCCATATCCACGTCCTTTCCTTCCCACGCCCTTAATATCACCACCAGCAAACCGGGCTGCACCCGTCTGCTGACACCGTTGGCAGTAGTGCGCCTCGCTCAGTCTCCCCCGTTTTAGCTTTCCATTTATCATGCTTTCCGTAGCACGAGCTCACTATCTTCAATCTCACTGTTTCTTTTTTCCTTATAATATGCATTTTTAAATTTGTTAATAATTTGTTCACCTACTTTGCGTACATACAATTCAGTCAATCCATCTGGCGTATCCGCGTGCAACCATTTCTTGATTAATGAAAACTACGTTCTGAAAAAAGGAAAAAAGAGAGAGAAAAAATCGTTACAGGGGTTAGAGCTTGCGCCAGTTGCAGTGAGATAGAGAAAGAAATACATAATAAATACAACAAAATAATAACATAACAACAGCATTTGAACGACCCAAATACAAAAATATTAAATCGTTTCAAAATTATTTACGAAAATAAATTCGAAAATTCAAATTCGTCAATTAAACCAAACGATAAAAATGTGTTTATTTTAAACACACACACACAAACACCAACCAATCATTTGAAACATTCGAATCTACTGCATCAGTGCGCCACTAACACAGACGCACTTGGAGGGGGGGAAAAAAGCAAAACACAAAATAGTTCATTATCAAACGCGTTATCGCTTAGTTTCCGCAACAACGACGACGACGACACAAAGACCCGGTTCCCACCTCCAGTTCAAAGCCGAAGAATTGGTCGGCAAGATAAGAGCGCCAATCTAACCGCAGCTATAAACATCTACTGCTGAACTAAATTTTGATAAGCTACAGTAGAAGGGAAATTGTTTCAATTTAAAGAGTAAAGAAGAAAAAATGGACGCTTTCATAATTTACACATCATTAGCAGTAAATTTGCATGGTACGCAAATGAAATTAAAATCAATCAAATGATTGTTTTGTTTTGTGGCGCAAAATAAAAGGACAACGAACACAACACCAACCGGTACAAGCGATTGGACTGTACGACCCAATACTTACATCTTTTGCTATTGAAGAGAATAGATAAATTTCCGGAATACCCTCGGCAGTATATCCCGCTACTTGTGCTTGCATGATTGCATTGCTTGTTAACCTACGGAACAGCTCGGTGGCTTCCTCCGACCAGGTGTTTTGGCTTTCATCTGGAAAGAAACGGCGAATAGTAGGGTAGTTGTTAGTAGCAGTAGCAATGTAGCCACTAGGCCTGTTTTGGAACATTTCGTCCGGCTGCCCAAAACGACTTACCAATCGGCTGAATGTTGGATAGCACACACTCTATCGATTGGAACGGTACGGAGATGAAATCTGTTCTGATTTGACGAAGGTTCTGTGGGGGCAGCATCGAGTAGCCGCCGTAGTCCAGGTATTTCACTAAAACCAAATTGCTTTCCGTGACGTTCTGTACGACCTGCGCCCGGTACCAGATGCCCGCGACGAACGCAACGCAGACCGCATTGGGCACGATCTCAGGCAGGGCGGGGGCCTCGCTCTGGGTGTAGCTTTGATTCAGTGAGTTCTGCATGCTGTTCAGGGTCAGGTGGGTGGGGTGCAGCGGCTGGTGCACGAACAGATGGCCCACGTTGATGATGCAGCTAACGGCGACGTCATTGTTGATTCCCTCCACCAGCGGCAGCTGAAATGGTTAGAAGCGGAAGAAATGGAACGGGAAGGGTGAAGCAACAAGTCATACCGGTGGCAGCGGGTGGCACCACCTGCCGCCCAAAGCGAGCGATAACAAGGCAGCGAATCGAATCGCAATCGCTAACACTTACACTCGAACACGTGTCATTCATCAGCGACAGCGGTATGACCGTTTCGACGCGGCTAATCTCAATCCGCTGCAGGGTCAGGCCGGGAAACCGTTTCTGCGGGAACTTCTTGCGAATCACCGCTAGCGCGTCCTGAATTTCCTGCTGCGAGCCTTCGAGCGTGCAGATCTTGCTGTTGTGTGTGTCCGGGTTGCGCTTGATGATGACGTTAGCGCCGGTTTTCTGCTTGATCTGTTTCACGAACGTGCCCTGCTTGCCGAGCATGCCGGCCACCAGGAACGCGGGCACCAGGAACTCGTACGTCGTGACGGACGGGCCGACCGAGTGGGGCGGGCTCGAACCCTTGCCCGAATCCTCGGAGCGCACGCTGCAGATGCTGAGCGGCGGGCTGCCTGTCTGTTCGTTCCGCTCATCAAACGATTCCGGCTTGGGGTCAAATACGTCATCGATCGTTGCGGCGTCCGGCTCCGGCACGCAGTTTCCATTCAACCGATCGCTCTCCGTAGCAGCGGCGTATGGCTTTGGCTGGGGTGATTGTTTCTTGGACGAGCGGGGCGAGACCGGCGTGGCACTGTTAGCGTTCCCGTTTTCGTCCGGCACCCGGAAGTGGCCGCTCTGCAGCGATGCCGCCTTGGTCGGCCGTATCACGACCGGCTCCTTGGTCGGTTCCATCATTTGGTTGAACTTGCGCAGGTTCTGCGGGTAGCGCGACACGACCGAGCCGGGCAAATCGATCGACGGACTGAAGCTCAGCTCCTCGTTGTCGTGCTCGAGCAGGTGCGACCGGCCCAACAGGTCGTCCTTGGACGGGCTCTTGTTCGGCACGATGTCTATCGGGGCCGAGCGCGACGACCCGGCCGACGAATGACCCGAGCCCGAACAGTTATCCCAGTTTTCCGCACCATTACCACCGCCGCCCGACTGTTGCTGTATCGGCAGCGACGAGCTCTGTCGCATGTCCGGCTCATGCTCTGCCAGCGTGCTGCTGACACCGCGCGACAAGATCGTACTTTCACATTCTTTGCTTTTTTCTCCGCCCCGATCGCCTGCATCCGGCTTAAACTTGCGGCGGTACCAAACCAGCCCCACAATTATAGCGAGACTTGGCAGCGACAGTAGCAACAGTGGACGACCGGCAATCATTCTGAACTGAGGGATGAGGGGCTGCTTTTGCAATGCGGCACTGAAATGATGCGGAATTTCAAAAGCTCTATACATATACATGTGGTTCGCTGCGCCGTAGCTCGCGCAACCCGGCGAAATGGGAAAAATCTCACGAAATACCAGCGGCCCCCACCGGATAATAGACCACGGCCAACACTCACCTTAGCACTCAGCGTTAGAAACTGTATTTGGGTGAAAATTTGAAGAATTTCCTATTTTATTCACACTTTAGTCTGGCGACCAACGCACACGTGTATTGAGTTTTATGTTGGCTAATACAAACATGGCGATCTTGAACACCGGCTGCCCGTTCTCTTTGCAAAGATTGCTGCCGCATGCATTTTTTTACCTGCCAAAACCGACTGACACATCGGCGTCTGTTTACGTGCCCTGGCTCGAGCGTTCTTTTTGCTCGGGAGGATACGGGAGGGCCCGCTAACCCGTGGCTATAAACGGTGGCCTCAGGCCAAAACCGGTTTTTGCCCAGCGAGATTTGTGCTCAGCTATTGCTGGCTGCTTTGCTGTGCTAAAGTTTTAGTACAAATTTCTATCCTTCCTGTTCCTGTGAATTGATTGTCCTTGGAAGTGTTTGTTGATTTTTCTATGCTCAGGCCGTAAAGAGAACGAAGTCAGGAGGTGATTTTGAATGTACTGTGAAAGTTGCTTTCGTGCTGCAGTCGGTTTGTTTAGTGATTAGCCACCGAACGAACGTTCCAGATGGGTTTCGTTCTTTGAATTCAATGCAGATCGGTCTGTTTGGAAAAGTAATTTATTTTTCCAAACTTAAAGGACGCTAAAAACAACAAAAAATAGATGAAGTCTTATTTAATCGTATAAAAGTACCATTAACTTGAAGCGGATCCTATCCAACCGCGAAATTGAAAGATAAAAGTGTTGTTTTCTCTGGGCAAGGTTAGGTCATGTAGACCATGGCATTGAACATGCTCTAAACAACTGTTCTTCACAAAGAAAAAAAACGTCGTCAAAAATTTCGTCATTTCAAGTTGTTCGTTTTGCATCCATCATGAAACCCTAAATAGTGGCCTTATCAGCAATGAAGTTGAAATTTCCCCTTAGAACCACAAGAAAACTGCTGAACGGATCATTCAGCAAATCCAACATGGCGGCCCGCGGACAAAAAGGCCGCCCGGTCCATGATGCAGCCTCTCGCACGCGCTAGCTCGCGTTTCTCCCCATTGGCCCAAACGTCATGTTGTGGAGAAAACTGTAATTCTGTCATTTTGATAATAATAAATGAACGATTGAGAAAGCTAAGCCAGTGCGAAACGACCAGGCAGTGGGAAGCAGAATACTAAACGCAGCGGCTCGAACGAAAATACAAAAACACCGTGTCGCGTAATGGCTGGTCTGGTACAGGACTGCTTCTCCATCGGCAGCACGGTGGAGTGTACGACCTGCTACAATGCCAACATCGAGGGCGAGGTGTTGGCGTTCGATCAGCAAACGAAAATGCTCATACTAAGTATCCTTTTCCAAAGTGGCGTGAAAGTAAACCCCCTTTTCCGCAAATGGCGCTGGATGGGGCAGAAAGCAAGACGGCAGCAGCAACACATCGCATCATGCCTGCCAGCATCACCCGGTGCTGGTGGTGTTGTTGGTCGGGTTTTGATGCCTGTAACTCGGTCTGATCCAATCCCGAATGGATTGCGTGTGATTACGATTTATTTTGTTTATGTTCCCAAGGTTCGCTGGCCACTTTAACCCCCTGCTGCTGCTGCTGCTGCTGCTGCTGCTGCTGCCGTGGGCCAGTTAGGCGATTGTTCCGGTGTTATGTTTTTCGCGCTTTCCCGCAACGGGTTTTCCTTAACTAGCTTTCTCCCCCCTACCCCCGCCAACTCTTTCTCTCCCCATCAACAGAATGTCCGTCGGCAAGTAAATCAGCAAAACTGAACGACGTCTACATCGTCAATCTGGCAATGTGCAGCGATGTGCAGGTGAAAAAGGAAGTCTGCATAGTGCCGGAGCAGCCACTATCGCTAAACCTCGAGCGCGTAAGTATGAGCGGCACTGTGGACCGCCCTACAATCAATGCTCAGGGCCGTTACCAGGCTGCTTGCTTCCCCCGTGGAATCGGAAGCCACCACTTGCAACCCTTCCTTGCAATGCCAACCGCACCCCGCGAACACTTGCCTGCGGTGCCTTTGTCGCGCGTTTTTTCTCTCTTCTCTCTTTCTCTCTCGGTGCACGTTTGCTAAAGTTCCGTATCGCTTCCCTGTTTCGCTTTCAGTTGAGCACCCGCGCCAGGAATCAGGTGGAACAGAAACGGCTTCAGATATCCGCGCTTTCCGCCGGTGTCAGTCCCGAGGGTCAGAACCTTTACATGGCTATTGCACGCACGATCAAACAGGTAAGAGGGCGAGCAAATATTACTCTTTGCATGAAATTGGTAAGTTCGCACTCAAAACTGGCAAGAGAGCGACAAAGCTTCTTCACGTTCTTGCTGCGAACACTGTGCCATCGGACGAATAGCCGCAAAGCTAGGTTACAAAAGCTGTTTTCTACTAATTAACAACATATTTGCATTAAGATTGGCCTCCTTCTAAAACTGCTGTGTCTGTTTTGTCCTTTTCTGTTTTGTAGGTCACCTGGTCCGGTCCAAACATTGTGGTGTGCAAAGACGTAACGATAACACCTCCATACAAAGTAGACAACGTGAACAGTTCCGACCAGCGGCAGCTGAGCTACGTGAAGAAAATCGTAAGTGTTTCCTCATCCACACCCTCCAGCCCTCCACACAGTTCTTAGTTCTCACGCCACACATTTAACCTTTCCTCCTTCTTGCAGGTGGAAAAGCACGAAAACGATCAAGCCAACATAAATCAAAGCACATCGGCAGCGGACATAGCTGCCAACTGATTCTCTCCACGCGCCGGATGGAGCGAGAGACACCGTGGGTACGACGACGGATGTCGCGACGGGCGTGAATGGTGATGATCGGACCCCACCGAACAGCCCCGAGGAGAGAGTTTGTACCGCGTGTGCTGAATGGGGGTGTGTGTTTCGTTTCTTATTTTTGTTTGTGGCGCGGTACCAACTACCACACTCTCCCCACGGGGAACGGTGTGCTCCGGTCCAGTGTGTTTGCGGTGATGATGGGGGTGGGTGCGGTTGTGGCGAAGGGGGTTTTGGACGGCTAGGCGGATGGCTGGATTTGGTTAGGCAGTTAGCGAAGAATAGAATGAGTAAAATCACACGAAAACAACAAACAAAAGGTAATTTTTTCTATGCAATTTACGATACGATAGAGTCTTTACGTGCATTTCCACGCACCGGAAGCCTATCGGTTCTCAGCTCCGAAAAAACGCGTCGTCCTGGAAACGGATAACGGTACAGCATCAAACACACACACATACACACATTTCCTTGTAATGGTTTTGTATTTGTTTATTTCTTATCCTTAATCCTCTTTGCGTCTGCCGCGTCGCGTCGCGTCGTAATAATAAATAATACACATGCTCTTCATAAATACTTATAAAAACTGCTTGCCTTGCGCGCACCGCAGCTAATGACTATTTACATTCGCTGTGAATGCATCGTAATGGGTGTAATCCCCCTGTGCTTTTGCGATTTCTGAGCTGCTGACAATACCCAAAGCTTAAAAACAACGGTAATTTGGAAGTTAACATAACATTAACCTGGTAAAAAGCATTGCGTCTTCCATTCAAGTTGCAATCGTAATTTGCTACTTGCTGCCCAATCAATTCTCTCTACGGTTTAGATCGATCGATCGATCGTTCGGTAGTACTCTAGCTTCTTCTTCTTCTTCTTCTTACTCAATCTTGCTCCCGGTTTACCAAAACTTTTTTACCCCAAATATGCTGCCCATCAGGTCACGATCGAGAAAGCTGAAGCCGGTATAGTCGGGCGAATCGCTCTGATCGGTTTCGTTCTCCTGCACGCTACTACTATCGGCACCACCGTCATCGTCATCGTCCTCCTCATCGTCATCATCATCATCATCGTCATCTGTAGCGGAATGCAAGCGAAAGGGAATCCATTTTTATGACACTCTTAAGATGGGAAGTCCAATGAACCCGCTCCCCCATACGTACCGAGCGAAAAACCGAACAGCTCCTCCGCTTCGTCCTCGTCGTCCTCATCCTCCTCATCACCCCCCACGTCGATATCATCCACCGGCGGTAGCGGTTCCGGATCCATGACGGACAGGCCACGTGGGCCAAACTTAAAGCAGGACACTCGCAGCACCGCCTCCACCTCGTCGTCCGCGCGCAGCTCCAACCCTAGGCACGCCTTGAAGCCTTCGTTCGCCTTGCGGGAAATGCCATATACGCGCCCGCAGAAACGATTGTAGCCACCGGGCAGGGGCAGGCAAACCGGTGTCGCTCTCCTGGCTGCAATGAGACGTCCGGTGGGTAACGATTTTGATTTCTACTGCCAATACCACACACCACCCTACCTGAGATGACACGGTTCAGGATCATGCGATCGGCAAACTTAATGCCAACCGACATCCGATCGCCGTCCAGATACTGGATCACCGCACAGCCCGGCCCCTTCACCGGAAACAGCGGCACGTCAATGTTCCGGCAGCAGTTGCACTCGTACGCGGTGCAGCGGCAGTATCGATTGATCAGGCTCGAGTCGTCCATGTTGACGACGGTCGCTTCGCTGACCGTTTCCTGCGGCACCACGTTCGATTCCTCTAGCACCTCGTTCACCACTTCCGGGCTGGCCACCTCGTCCTCGATTTCGTTCGTTTCGGTGCTCTCCGGCACCGCTTCGCTTCCGGCGTCCTGTTGCGTTTCCGAGCCGGAAACGTCCTCGTACGTATCGACGGCGGCATTTTGCTTCTGCTGGCCCAGCGCATTGCTGCCGGGGATGAGGTTGGCAGCAATGTCTGGAAAACGTAACGATGTTAGTGCACAAAGCAACTAAATTTTAAATTGCATTGACCACTCACTACTGTCCAGCTTTCGCGCGGAGGAGCAGCTCAGTACCGTGCACAGCACGATCGCAACCGTCCAGACGGTGTAGGGAATCCGCATCGTTTGGGTGTTGTTTGGGCCTAAGACAGTCGACAGAAGAAAAAAAAACCCTGTTGAAGAAAGAACACGTTAAGGTTAGCCGTCATTCGGTCACGATCCGGGAAGTTGGGGAATATTCAAATGATTTTTTCCACACAAATAGAGATCGACACGCAGATTGGCCGCGATCGCGTTGCATCGATCACCGAACCTGCCACCGATTCCCTCCCTCTCTCTCTGGGCGGAGTGTGGCCCACCGTTACTCTGGCACTCTTCCTCATGCGGCCCCGGAAAAGGAGGTCACACATCTACGCATAATACTACGTTTGCTGGCCGAAACTTTCACGAAATTTTCGATCACACACCCTCGCGTCCACCCTCAGGATGATGGCAAACAGGCGCAAGCGTGATAGTTCAGTAGCCACCTTGGGTTGGTTGGTTTGGGTTGGGTGTGGGGGATTCGGGTTTCGAACGTGCTTTCTCGTTCTGTGTTGATACCGTCCAACCGTGCTCTTATGCTATGTGCTACCCGCTCTACCAACCAATAAGCATAAAAGTGCGAGCGAAAGGCAATAAAATTCGTAATTTAAATTTAACGAAGAAGAAGCATTATGTTAAAAAGAGCAACAAAAAAAAACCCTCCCGAAAAGCAATCACTGTGTGTGTCTGTGTGGTGGGCAATTATCTGATTATAGCTCGTTCGTGTAAGTTATACACTGCTGAGAGCTAATGCGCCGCGACTAACAACCGCTAACTGGAGCAACTAAATAATTTGCGATGGATCTGAATTCTAAATTAATCGCCCGTAGAGAGCCGGAGCAGACAGTTAGTAGACAAGGGGTTTGCAGTAGTTGAACCCTCCTCTGCTCTAACGCTCGAATGATGGGATGATGGCATACCGTTAGGAGGGTGCGTGACTCACATCACGGTGGAGTTTTAGTGGCTTGTGAAGATAAAAACCCGTTAAATGTTTGCTGTTGGGTTTTTTTTTCTTCTCTTGAATTAAGAACTCGCCAAAATTAAATCATTAATACCTGGAACTTGGAGGTTATTCGTTCACCATTTTCGTTGATGGTGGTCGAATGGAGATGGAGCACCGGTTGCCATTTCAAAATCAATTTTATCGTTAGTGACTATACGATTTAATTACCACTAATGTATAGAGAAAACTTGATAATAGAGAATCTGTGTACTAGCCTAGAACATGGCCGAGTTTGCTTGTCGTGGCTTCGCTTTTTGTAGTACTTTAATCGAAGGATAGAATATCCGACTCGGTAGTCTAATGCACAGATCCGCTGGCTTACACACAACCACAGGGTATCGATTCCTATCTTATCGCATCCAATAAGCGCACAAAGCGTCTCTTGAATTTAGAGCACATTTTTAAAATCTAATAAGCTAGATTACTCTTCTAATAGAATGGGATATGATATTTAGCTGTGTAGCAGACTTATAAAAGACTAAGACCAAGACAAAAACAAAGTAGAATAACAAGAAGAAATATAAATAAGAGGAGAGATGAAGAAACAACATTTCTCACTTTTTTTGTATAACGTGACGAAATGCATAAAACACACGCTTCAGACCACCGGTCTATTGGAAATCTAACTAATTGGTTTAATCTAATATTTTCAACTCAATTATCCCTTTTACGATCTTGCGCTTTAACGTGTACCGATCTTTTACGAAGAATGTTCAAAAAACGAAGGAAATAATTTTAAGCTTCCATTATAATGCCTCAAATTCTAATCACTATTATCAGGGTTCTGATCATCACCACCTGAAACCATCAATGCAATGGTTGATACAGGCGTGTACGATCGAAGCGATCGAATGTACAGGAAGGCAAGCCTCATTGGGTATGCTCGCTTGATTTATTCTACTAATTACCGTTACAATCTCATCTTAACACCGTTACCGCGTACAGATGTCCACAGGAAGCTTTACTACAGTTAACTATTACTGCCAACGGTCCACACACAGCATGGAAGATCGCACCGCATGCGATCGTTTTGAATGTGTTTAGTGTGAAAAAAAGAAAAATCTTTCCCCATTTTTTCTATTCGCACTTTAACGAACCCGCCGATTGCAAAGATAAACACTAGCAGGTAAATTTCTAGGTCTAGGTCTCGATGCAACAGAGGCAAACAAACATTGGCTATTCAATTCTAACGGCGTTTTTGTTTTGTACATTTTTGTGGCCACGGGGGCTCTGTTTCTCTGTTTTTGTTTTTTTTTCCATTTTCTAAAAACACTTTGCCGCAAGAACACACTTGCGAACCGGAATGTCTTCTGTATTATAAAAAAAAAAAAAAACGAAAAAAACACACACACCTTTCTCGTACCTTTCTCTTCGAAGCCTCACGATCGAATGAGCGCCGCTGAGCAGATCGGATCGGAAGAAAGCAGCCCGTGACACAATTTCGTCGAACGTTCATATTCTCCCCCACCAACCCCCTAACGAAAAGGGGCGGTAGGGGTGATGATGCGCGTTCAGGGTTTCGGTTTCGCTTCGCACACGGTTCGTTCGTTCGATTTGATTGGCTCCTTTGTTTGTTTCTTCCCGCCAGTTCTATGGTCGGTGGGGCGCCAACCTGGACCGCGACGGGGTGTGTGTGTGCTGTTCTAACGGTGTTCTCGTCATTGCCAGCGGGCGCAGAGAGACGCAGCATTAAACATACACATATATCCACGCATGTGTGAGAGCTTTCGGAAAAGGCAGCAGCCGGGGAAAAGCCCCATCCATATGATGCAAGATGTTTTGCCTCGTTTTGCCCACCTCAAATCAATCTTCTCTCGCGTGTAAGTGCCGTAAGAGCGCGCAATCAGCAGGCAGGCAGGTGGTGGTCGTACTTTATTCGCACACACGCGGTCAAAGAACGCATCAACTGCTCATCCATTGCCCACGATCGATATGGGCGAACACAACGGTTGAATGGTTTGAATCGCATAGCGCACCGGAGCGCACCACCACCACCACCACCACCACCACCTGCCGCCAAATGGTTCGCCACACTGCCCAAAATGGGACAAAATGTGTCAATTTCACATACAAGTGGGGAGAGGAAGTTTTGGAGACATTTCTTTCCAACCCCAAGCGTTCCTCCATTGTTGACGCAGAAGCTTTCACTAGCGAAAGGGCGATCGCTCGATCGTGCTCGTACCGTGGTAGCAGCAGCAGGCCGCGGCGTAACCTTTTGCACATGCACATTCCGCCGTGTGCCGTGTGGGGGTTGTATGCATTTTGCGCGATGGATTTGGTGGATTCTACATTCAGTAAGGTGGTTGGAAACGTGAGCGCACACAGCCATTCCACTGGTTGTCCAATCAGGCAGGCAGGGCAATTGACACTTTTATCGTTTCACCTTATTCTCCCGAAACGTTATCGATAAGGTGAAACTTTGCTTTCGCTTTCTTGGTAAACTGTAAAGGTAAACTAACTCTTCTTACATTCTTTACCTACAAATCGGAAATTTAACAGGGTACAAGTTGTTGCTTTATTTGTTCGGTTTTTTTTTCTGTGTTGTTTATTATTATCACATGCAAACTAATCAAACTCTAATTAAACGTAGCCTTTCAACGGAATGGTGATAACATATGAAAATAAGGGGGAGGAGGAGAAAAACACAAACACGCATTGGTCCGCGATACGAATATGAGTGTGTACGGTAAAGCTTTTTTCAAAACGAAATAAACTTGTCCCGTACAAACAGGACGAAAAGAAAAAATGAATTTGAAAAAAAAACAGTATTTTTCTTCCACCCCACTGCACGGTGTCGCGCAAAGCGGGTGTAATGACAATGCCTGTTTAATCGCCACAAAACCAACCAACCACCCAATTCAGCGCCCTATATTCCACAAAATAACAACAACATACAAAACAAACGTCTTTAACTATACACGATTGCTATTTTCGATCCCGCGTGTCCGGGGGTTGCGCTTTACCACCGGCGTGTTATACCGGAAATAGGTTGGCAGCACCACCGTCGAGTTCACCGTCACCACCACCATCACCACTCCAATCCACTCCTCCCAATTCGTTGCGGGGTTTTCTTTTCGTCTCTTTCGGAAGCTTTACGATGAAAGGCCCAACGTTTTGCGTACGATGCGTCTGGCAATT
>KI920367.1:0-13690 GCA_000473525.2 Anopheles melas | reverse complement strand
GAGGCTAGTGATGGGGAAGGATTAGACGCATTCAGACGTGTGGCTTTCATTTATGTGTGCATGTGTGTGTGTGTGTGTGTATGTAAAGGACACTGCCGGGAAAATCCTTTCGCCCAGGGAGCAGGAGTGTCATCCCCTGCGGGAAATAGGTTCATTTACCTTCGGTGCCTTCGGTGTGGGGTGGGTTAGATGGCTGAGCAGCATGTGCAATTCAATTTCGTTTCTCAAATGATCCATTAATAATTCCAAACCCTTGAGCGGTGTGTTTGGCCGTTGCGGAGTTGGCAGAAGCATGAGCAACCTTTCAAAGGTAACGACGATGTAACGAAACCAATGGTAGTGTCGATCAAATCATAAATATTTCTATCTAAATAATAAATTGACTGCATGCTGCTAGTTTGTACGTTCGTTTACAATGAAACGTTTAAAGTTGCGGTACGACGGTTAAATATTCAAGAAAATCAGAAAAAAATGCAATCAAACCAGCGACACCAGAAACGACCAAATCTCTGGCTTTGATGTCGATAAAACGCGAAACAAATCAAACACACACATATACAACGCAATCGTTTGCCGTTGTCGGCGTCTCACTTGGCGAGGGCTTCAAGCAAGGGACCGAGGGCTCCTCCAGGAAACAAGCGCACAGCGAATAAAGCGAACGAGACAAGCCTCCACCGCACACGGTTGGACGGTTAAGCTATAAAAATATCGTTAGGATATCCTTACGTTCGCATTATTTCTTCACACCAGCGCGATGGAACCGACAATTGAGAATGAAAAACAATTTCCATCCTCCCCATTCGATCAACCTCAGTCGGCACAACCCACACGAACACACGCACACACACACACACACACACACACACACACACACGAAATAAACCAAACAAAACGCGCATTTGCTTTTCGCGATAAAAGAAGGACCGGGGGAGTAGCACACGCAAAATCGTTTTACTATCGCGAGCGAACGCGACACCGTGTGCAAGGAACCAACACTCCCGTGCGCAATGAATTGCTGGTGACTGGTCGTCTGCCCAATGTCAAAGTACTTCCCTCTCGCTGTCTCTGCTACCCGTGGCGGCAGTGGGCGTCCTGCCTGCTTTTGATTACGATTCAATTTTGGAGGGCAATCTTTGAGCGAATGGCGGGAAAAAACGGGACACCCTTCCCCGTTCGGTTGGCTGTAAGAAAAGCGGATAAATAATTTTTTCCCCGGTATAAAACAGGCAAAAAAAAAGGACGCACATGTTTTGCCCGTGTTGGATGCGTGTGTTGATGGTAGTATTTTTTTCGTAGTGGTTGTGTGTTGGAGAAGGGTGCTGTCACACAAGACGGATTGTAGCCACATTGTTTTGTAGCGGCGGGAGAGAAAATGGCATCAACATTCCTGGAATCGTTTTGTTATTTCTTTTCGAATTGAGGGTTTAATTTTGTTTTTTCAGCGTACTTGAAGCATTTTTTGTGTGCGTTTTTTTTGCGCTAGATGTCTTTTTATTCTTCGGCCAAAATGCGACTTAAAAATTCAGAGCCAAACGTATCAAATGTTGAACAGAGTTATCGTTTTCTTCTCTACACTTATTAAGCAACTTCTGAACAACCGATCGGGAAAAGTATGATTGTGTAACGTTTACCTTCACAATAATCGATTTCTTTCCGCTCTAGTTTAAGTGTCAAACAATCTAAATGGGAAGAAGAGTCTTGGAGTCGATTTTTACTTGTTCGATGCCACTCTATCGCTCACATTCTTCACCCAGGTTACCACTGACTAGCACTACCGATCAAGAACCGATAAGTGCTAGAAATGCTCGTGCAAGAACGCCCCTTGCGAGAATGTCACTAAGTGAAACACATGGACAGGACGGCCGAGGACGGCTGTCAAACGCGCAAAGGTTTTGGGCAAGTTTTCGCCCGCAACTGACACGCAAACCGCGATGAAGATACGCAAGCGAAACGCTTCGTGGCCGATTTGGCCGAAACCCGTAAGTGAAAACCTCGAACCAAGTGTGTGTGTGTGTGTGTGTCTGTGGGTTTCTGGCACGTGGTGTCACCTCTATCGCAAAAGCGAACAGCCGAGAGGCTACCTAGAAAAGGGAAGTTCCAGCTCCGGTGTCAGTTTGGACGGGAGTGACAGGACGGATGTGATACGGTTGACCTGCTGCCGACCCACAACGCTCGGCTCGGCTTTCGTTCGGTCATAGCTTTTGAGCATCCGGTTACAGATCGGATTGCAAAAAAAAAGGAACGGGAGGAGCGGAGGCGGTTTGGCAAGGACGAAGTCATTCTGGTAAAAAAAACATTGTTAACGTACTGCAGGAAAGAAAGAGATAGTGTATGTGTGTCTGTCGGAAAGGAATACGGTCGAAGCGCGCCACTGGTTTGATGCCGGTCTTCGAAAAACGGTCTGATTATCGGATTGAAATTGGACCGAAACAGATCCCGAGGTGTCGGTGTTGGGTGGTGTCCATTCCACTCCCACCCTTTAGTGAAGGGTGAAGAGAATGAGTGGGTGTGGGGTGGAGGACAAAAAAAAACAGCGCAAGCACACCAGCCAAGCAAATGACAGCGAAGGGAAATGGATTTTCCGGTAGACCCGTCAAGAGGATCCGGTTGTTTTCGAGTGACAGTCGTTGTGTCGTCCGCTGTCTTTATCAGTGTGTATGAGCGTGGGGGGCGGCTTTGGTGGAGAAAATAGATCTTGCTTCGTGTTGTTTGGTGTGTTTTTGTTGTTGTCGTTGTTGCTTTCCTTCTTGTTGCCGCTCTTGTTCACACCAGCCCGCGGGGATGCGTAACAGCGGCCCCGTCAAGAAACTGTCAATGATTTGACAGCACAAGAAAAGCGTTTGTGGTGCGTTGCGGAGGCAGCGTGCCCTAATCTTCTCATCATAAACATTACTCGTTCCCGTCGATGTATTTTTCCGCTCCCTGGCTCTGTTTGATGTGCTGTCTTTGTGTTGTGTAGTTGCTTTTTAGTTTTAGTATTGCTGGCGTCGGCTTTGTTGTGTCGGCCATGACGTGTGTGCAACTTGAAGTTTCATTTGTGCCATTAGCTTGAACGGCTCCATCTCATCTCGATCAGTTAGAGATTTGATCTGATAGACTGCAACAGTTCTTGAAGTCATGTATTTGATATAAATATGTAACAGGTTTAATGTCCAATCGGTACAGTCATCAAACTAAATGTCTACAAACTACATACAGATACCCTTTGAAAGAGAGCCGTCAAACGTGTTGAAAGTTTCTCGATGCTTACCTGTAGAAGAAAAGAAAAGAATAAAAAGAAACATTATAATTTATGTCGAACGGTGTGTACATTTTACGAAACAAATCGCTCAACAAAGCAGCACCAGAATAAGACGCAACGAGCAATGGCAATCAGATGGTAGGTTTTCCTTCTTCGCCATACGTCATGCATCAAGCAAACAAAGGTAGGTAACACAACCTTTCCGCCTTTCCTAATGATGCCGTTGGAATCGACTGTCGGCTGAGAGGGAGTGGAAGGAATCCGTTCGGGTTGGCCTGTATCGGAAAAGAAATCCCCCACGGGAGCGAATCCGAAACGAATCCTGATGAATATCCCCCGCTAGTCAAATCAACCCATCAGGGAGTCAATTACATTTTCTCCAGTCGAACGTGCCGACGTACCGTGTCTCCGTGGCTCTGTGTGTGTGTGTGAGTGTATCCATCGTGACAGTGTTGTTGCCGATACCGTGGAAACATGCATTCCATCGTACTGTGTTCCACCGTTCTGCTTTCTTTCGCTCCCTTGTGTGCCTACGCTTCTACGATTACGCTTTGGCTGCAGTATTTTCTTCCCCTGCCAATGCCGTTGGGTTACAAACCAGCACCACCACAACCGTCCAGAAGGGAAGGTAAGGTGTATCAGTTATTTGTTCAGGCACACAGTTTTTCCGATCGTTTCCCTGGCACGACGTTTTTTCTTGATTCTTTCTGCCCACCACAATCATTGCTACAGAGCGTTGCTGGAGCCGTGGTGAAGTCGTCGTCCGGGCGGACCTGTGAGATTCGTAATAAAATTATCCTAATTCCATTTCCTGCCGCTTTCAAGCTCAACCTAGCTTTACATGTAAACCACCGTCCCGTTGCTGGCAGGGTCTTGTGAAGCTAGAGTGTTGCGCCCTCTGTTGCACCACCGGAAGCGGGTTCCATGGCGGTGGGTGTGTAACCGTGTAACCAAATCGCTCGGGTGCTGTTGAAGGTGTATTTGTTAGCTTCTTCTTTTTACTCCTTCATCCCCAGTTCAATGCTGTTGCTGCAACTTTACCTTCAAAACCTTGCTTCTAATAGCAGCTCTATCGGAAGAAACCAAAGAAGAAAAACATGTCCCCATGCATGTTACGTTGCCAATCAGGAGGGCGAGAAGAAAGAAAGCAAGTTTGATGAAATCATTTCGCAGCATGAAGGAAATGGGTGAAAGAAATCTTTCCCCTCAATACTTAACCCACGCCACCAACTGGTAGGGGTGGAAGAGTTTAAGCGAATGGTTAAGTCGGTTCGCCTTGTGTCAACGCTGCCCGGGTAGCGGCTTAGCTGTTTTCTCGTCTTCTTCTTCCGCTTTATTCCTGTCATTGCCATTGCAAACGGGAAGTACAGCGTGGGGAGGGAGGACAACATATCGACTAGCGCAGTCACTACAGGGTGCTTCCTGGCGCCGGACCATGCAGCAGTACAGTAATGACCGGAGTCAGCCAACGGTGATCGGTAATTTATTGGCTTGTTTACTTCACGTTAATCAAGTTGTCCCAGGATCTAATCGGTAGGCAGGGAGGAAGGGAAGGTGGGCGAGTGTGGGCGACAAAATGCTCCATTTACAGTGACCGTGTGTCTCTCTTTCGTGAACGTGACGATGGTGTCAAGAATTGGTAGTGGTAGTGACTAGTTAGGAGAGTTATAATATAAATTCCACATGGTTATTCCGTGGCAGAATAAGCGAAACAGAAGCGAAAACAGGTGTGTGCTAGAACCTATTTGTGTCATCCAGCATACCGGGTTGTCGACAACAGGTTTCGTTTGTAGCAGATTTGTAGAAGCATCCAAAGATTTGTTTATTTTGTATAATTTCACACCACGCGCGGTAGTGTATAGTATGTACTGAATAATTATTCAGGATAAATCGCTGCTTCTTCAACGCACAGAAGCAGCTCACCGCAAACGAACGGCGAACACATGAACCAAACATTTTACCACAAGCAGCATTCCAGCAGTGCTACCCCAGACGATACCGTATCACCATGTCCGTCTTGTTGGCATCCCATGGAAGTTTCGCGTGCCCTGGTGGTTTCCAAAGCAAAACCGCATCGAAAATTGTTACATCAACTCAACCTAACCTGCAACCTAAACGCTGTGCAAAGGACGTGTCCCGTGTTGCGGTAGGACTTATTTCGATTGAAGTGGTCAGCAAATGGTTGCTATTTGATCAAGCCGTTTCGTAGAGGACTGGCCTGTCTACAATCAAACCAGGATGAACATTGAAGCAAACATTAAGCACTTTCTAAGCAACCTTTGTAAAATAATAAGATTTTTTTATTTTTACGTAACACAAAGGTACACATTGGTATAATAAGGTATTTTTTATTCTTTTAATATGCAGTTTTGTCATTTTCAATGATTTTTTATCGGACTAGTAACTACTATGATAAATTAATCATGGCCACAGCATGTTCATAATGAATAACATCACATTTACGTTGCAGCACAAACATGAGGTCCATAACGAATTGTTTGTAGAAACATGCAATTGATAGTAAACATTTGCAATCCCATTTTGTTACTAGAAAATACTGTTACAGTCTGTTTAAGCAAGCACATGCTTTTGACCAGGTACAACAAATTACCATTTAGCTGTATTGGAGAACGTTAAGAGTCTCTTGACATACAAAAAACAACCACACCGCCGAAAGGAGAATGTGTATGGGGTCAATGTGAATGCGGGCAAAAATAAAAAAAAAAGCTCGCCGCTAACTAAATAAATCCCCAAACGACACCGTCATTGAGAGAGACAGGAGGAAAAAAAATCAAAATTGCCCTGTTATTACGCTTACATTTGGCAGGAAACCGGTGTACTTGAGAGTTAACAAACGGCCGGAACGTTCCGGGCCGGATGAGTGTGCCGCTCTTGTCCCAAGAGAAAATCACACACATACTCACATGTACAAACATAACCCCCTTCTGCACGGTAGTTCGGAGGAACAGGGAAGGGACGATGCATTGCGGAGATATCGCGGATGGTGGTGGTGGAGCAACATTAACCAATGAAAATCGCGCCCGCACATTCGCTCTAAAATTCATCGCCAAAGTACACCGTGTTCTGTCGAACCGCAATGTACCACCGTACCCCATTCGCCTACGGTTTCAAACAGATGAAGAGGGAGAGAGAGAGAGAGAGAGAAAAAAACACGATGCGCCGTGTGTTGAAAACAGGAAGGAGTATGTGTGTTCATAAAACCGGAACACGGAGCGGCTAATATAATATGCAAATTATTATCATTACTGGGAATAAAAATTCATAATTTATTTATTCATTTCGATGGTTGCCGGACGTCGTTGGACGAAACATTTTGCTCCCTTCGGTACCCCTTGCCAGCTCCGCTGTTCCGCCTACCTAGGAGGGAGGGAGGGAGTACGGTTTCGCTGGGTAGAGTTGGAAAATATGCGTACAAATGGGGTTAAAAATTTGAAACATCGCTTGAATAACCAACCGGCACAGGCAATTTCTCTCGCTGGTGGCCAACACAGGACGTACTTACGTACCGAGCCCCTGCCAGCAGCCTCATTGGTCCTTCCCCAGGCGCGTGGTGTATTTATTTTCGCCCCCGCGTTACTCTGATGGGGCGTATGTTTTGCCGCCAATGCCGTTGAAGGGAACGGCACGTCCGGAACCGGTCTGTGCAGGGGCATGTGTGTGCATTGAAGCTTTTGCAGCTTATCATTTGTTGATGAGTTGACGATGAGTGAGTGCAAAATGGGGTAAGATAAGCGAGTGCTGGCCGAGCAGCCGTAATGGGGCATCCGCTGCTTCGGTGGCGGTGGCCCATCGGAAGAGCGAATAGTTTCCAGGATTATTTTTATTTTTCTCCCGTAGAAAAAAAAACACATCATTTAGCTATTTTTGGCGGTAACAAAAAACCATGAAAAAGCAGTTGACGATGTTCGATTAATATTGTTTTGAATTTAATGGTTTCATGCGAATACTTTCTTACTTTTTTCCAACTAATTAACAACAAATCCAGCAGTGAAATGTTGATTGTTTGAAACATCAAGTGCATAAAATCAACAAATCTCAATCAAAGCATAATAAACAAACCACTTTTCTTTATCATAGCTTTTAAAAGTATTGCCTTTGAAAGATTCAACATTGCACTCGGACAATCATGATTCTAGTCATATTGAAAAAAGTAGAAGAGAAGTTAGGTTGCTTCTATGTGTCTGCTAGTGTATCAACAATATTTGTCACACAAAAAAAGCAAACCCGGGAACGCAATCAACCCGACCCGAAATGTTTGTTTGTCTAAAACGCGCCCGTACTGCGCTTTGTTTTCCCCATCAGCAGCAGCGTGAAGGAGTTATGGGGCGAATATTATTCGTGCACAAACAAGACCCATGCTGCCGGGTTCGGAGCGCGGCGGGCAGCATACAAAAGCTAACCCAGACAGTAAACGGTTGGTTGCCAGCGAAACGGCGACCGCTTACTTCAGACGGTTCGTCCAAATGCTACCCCACCGGGTTAGGTTTGTCGCGACGCGGGAGTGCGAAAACCAACGCGCATTGGGTCTTGACATACTCGTGGCCGTTAAACCCGCACGCGGTAGAGGGGTTCTGGCGAATGAGATATAGAGTGACCGTGTGTTTTATTTTTTTTTTTTGCGTCCCAAGTTTACCACGTACGACTTTCTATTCTTCCCCTTTTTCCTAAGCATTCTCCTGCCATTTTCTGTATGCCGGCTCGGTGGCTTAGTTGGGTACAGCGAAACCGTTGGCGAACTCCACCACAGCCGGCGTTTAGTAAATCTATGCGGCACTTGGCAAACCTGGTGTCCGGCAGCCATCGATTGCATGCAGCAGCGCAGTGCACAGAACATTCGCTCTGTGTTTGCGTCTATAAAAGAACGCGCGCACAGACTCACATTGATAGCGGGACCAACGAGGGTTTTGTAAAGTACGTGAATCTTTCGCGTTTTCCCATAAATCTATGCAGATTTGAACAAAAGGTTATAAATTCCCCCTCCCCCTCCCCTCCGCGGTCGAAACGACATTTCTTTTTCTGCCGTTGCCGTGAATCGTTTCGTTCCGTCATTGGCCCATTCCGAGCAACTGTTGCAGGGGCCATGGCTGGTGCAGGGACGCACGAGCCAAGGGAACTAAATGGACTGCAAGCGACAGAAAGATGCTCTAGCTTAAGCACATCGATGGACTGTTGAGCAAGCTCATAAAATGTATTAATCCTTGTTTTAAACGAGCACTTGATAAGCATTGTATAATCTAGTGTGAGGTGAAGTTACAACTGTTGATAAAAATACTTTTGTTGCTTAACGCGATTATCATCAAAAAGTATTGTATGAGCTTGGTATGACGACTGATAAAAATATGCCTTGTTCCTGTTTGTTCTAAATTAATGCTGCCTACTGTTAAACACATACTAAAAGTAACATTTATTAAGTCCACAAGTGAACATTTCACCATTAAAACAAATTTTAGTTGCTGTATATTGACGTGCATCTTAAATGAACATGAAAATGTACCACATGGTCGATCATAATGGTATCAAATTAAAAACTGCTGCACCAGATTTAACAAGCATCACAAATTGTGGCGGCAATCATGGCGCCGGCCTTGGATTGCAGCACAACACACGACACAACACACTTAATTAGCAACAATTGCAGTTCAATTTGTTGCCATTTGATATTTTATTTCTGTACCCATCGGAGCCTGCATCGGGGCCAATCACAGCGGGTGTCGGCCTCGCAAGCCGCAAAGTTGCACATTCTGCATTCAGCGCGCAATACCTGGCGCAATCAACACAACGCTAAAAAGGTACTTGAACCGATTGCGCCCAGGTTGCGAGCCGAAAATTAGCCCCATACCATCGGATTTCGTCCAAATCAGATTTGGGCAAACAAGATTGCTCGCGAAAGTTTCCAGCAAATGCCACCGGCACCGGACCGACACGTCACAAAACGTGCGGAATGAAAAAGCACGCAACGCAAAATGGCACCCCGGACCCGTCTCCGATACTACCACATTCACACACACACACATATACATCTCTGTGATGGGCAGCATCATAATTGAAAATTGGTATTCTATTATTGACGAAAATGTGGTGCACCATCGCATTAGTGGGGCTTCAAACCTCCAACGCTTCCACCGTGCGATGCATCGGTGCAATATCGGTGCTGAGGACCCGGCAGCGTGTCTGGCTAGCAACGCTACGCTCAGGACGTACTGATACAGATAATTCGTAAAGCTGTATACAAATCCACCGCCCCAGAGACACTCGCAGCACTCCCGGTCGTCTCCCGTGCCACCGTGGTGTCCGATTATTGACTACGTTTGCCAATTTCAATATCCGGTGGACAACAGAAATCGAATGGAAATACTAGCAAATGATGCTTCGCTTCTACCGCCTCCAGCATTGGCGCTCTCGCCAAACCTTACTCCGAAAGCCCATTGAAATTGGTGCGATCAAAAGCAGGTGGCACGGAAGCGGTAAGCAGAGTGCTGCTGCTGCTGCTGCTGCTGCTGCTGGCGGAACAGGGTTTTTGGTAAATTTTGTTCGCCCAAAGTTTTGAACGGATCCCGGAAACCTTTCAATTTCGAACCCATACGAGCTCGATGTATGTGTGTGTGTGTGTGTGGTATTTCCACCTGGGACATATAATTTGCTTATTGGAAACCATTCACTGGCCAATAATTATTTCTGCCAATTTATCATCAGATTACACGCCGATTGTCTTGCAGGTTGGAGAGACCGATCGGGGACGGGACGGGCCTTTGCACAGGGCCAATCGTTAATTGACAGTTTGATGGGTTATTCAATTTATTTAATGCTTTTTCCCGGTCTGATAATCATACGGAACGGGGAGGTTTAGCGTGCTAGGAAGCGCTGGGAACATGAGAACCGAGAGATGGTTTGCTGTGCACTTTTATTAGGAAATACCAACTAGACAAGCGAATGTGGGACATAAGGGTAAGAAATTTAAAGGAAGATGAATTTAACGTTTGCTAATGTTGTCCCATTGTTTTCATTCAATTGCTACAATTCACAAGAACAGTGGTTGGGAAAAATAAATCACTCATATGGAGACGCCTGGTAGTTTGTAGCAAAATACATTCAGCAGTATTCAACGCGTATAAGCAATAATTGAAACGTATTGTTTTGATACGTTGAACTAGCATAAATTTGTGTAAATAACACACGAAAGACAAAACAAATAGCAAATACTGTTGAAAGTTATTTGATCTGTTTAAATATCAACGGTTATGTGTCTTGTTTCGTACCATACCACTCTGAGTGGAATTCTTCCCACGACTTACACTTTTTAGACGTATCTTTCTGATGCCATTAAGGTAAACTATCCTCTGCCAGCAGATATAAAAATCTCTCTCTCTCTCTCTCTCTCTCTCTCTCTCTAAATGGACCACACACCATTGCTATCATCGCTAGGATTCAACCCCGCCCATCAACCTTAGCATCGAATAAACTATCACGATTGCATTTAAAGTGATCTAGTTTCAACCCCCACCCCCACAAACCATTTCCCAAGACGATCCGGTCGTAAAGTAAGGAAAAGTAAAGCACACAAAAAAAAAAATGAAAGAACTCAATCGACCAGCGGGTACGACGACGATGATGTATCTTCGCCGATGGACCCCAGCATGGACGGCAAACCCCCTGGGGGTGGAGAGCACGAAACAGTTTCCATTGAAGCTGCCACACAGCGCACCAGCCACTTCCGCTGCTCGTTCCGGTGCTTTCTTATTGGTGTTGCAACATAAATAATGACAGAGAAGAAAATACGATTTTCTCTTCCGGCTGCGGGTTGGGACGGACCCCGGACCGGCACCGTGCGAGTAAAGGCGAAAGTTGTCTCCCGGTGTACTTCAGTGCCGCTTTGCCACCACCACCACCACCTTCACCAATAGTCCGCACCAGTAGTGAAACATGAGCTTACTGTTGGGTGATCTTTCTTGCTTTACCTGCTGCACGTTACGCGGTTCTACATCGCGGCAGGACATCGTCCGTGGACGACGACGACGACGACGACGGCGACGACGTGCCAGGCATGTCTAATTACAATCATAAAGCACCTGAGCTGTCAAATTAATTCACTGAATGAACACGTTCAGTTGCACACGGTGCTTGCTACACCTCCCTGGGCCGTTGCCTTCGCGCGTCACCATCATCATCATTAAAAAAGAGTGAGTGGCCCCATCTGCTCGCCGTCCCGTGCCGAGTGCCGAGTGGTCGGCAAAAACCCCCGGTGCTGCCGGGCTAGCAAACGGCCTTCAAACGAGAAAATATGATGTGCAGGTGCATGGGTGGCAAGTGAGCTTTTTTCGTTCCTTCCTTCCTTTCGGTTCGGTTCGTTGCTTTAACTTTTTTTTTTCTTTCCAACCTATCGCTGCCGTGTGTCCTCCTTCTGCCAATCAGGCAAATAAGTGCGCGAGTGGAGGAACTTTTGCCTCGAGAGTTCAGCGCTTTTGTTGCGGGGCGAGCGCAATTTTTCAAACACTTCGTTCTTGCTTCCCAGTTCGCATTGGCAAACGCACTCGTGCTGGTGGTGGTGGTTCGTGATGTGTATATATATATTTTTTTTGCTTCCTTCTGCTCTTCCATTTACCCGGGCGGTTTACTGACCGCGGCGAGCATATCACATTCCTTTAGCAATGGGTTTTTGCTTTTTTTTGTATTCTGTGCCCGCAAAACTTTCTGGCCTTCAAATGGGGCGAGTGCGAGAGCAGCCGGGTGCAAAATCCTCATCAGTTTTATTTTATTTTTAGACATTTTCTCCTCCAATTCCCGAGTTCGTTTCAATTTAACTCTTTTGCCGCTGGAGCAGTTTTATTTGCCCGAAATCCTCTGGGCAGTGAACAACGGAAGGTGGTGGGTCGGGAAGCTGAGAGACCGAAACAAAAAAAAACTTTATTATCCCCTTGCGGGCAATTTTGGAGTGCTTTCGGGAGCTATCCTACCCTTACTTGGTGTTGGGATGGTTTTTTTGTGCCTTTCATTTTTTTCGCTTCCTCTATGTGTATTTTTTTTTCGGCGTTTGCGTCCCGCTAACCCTGTTCGGGAAATGGCAGCATGCGCGCGAACGTCTGAGAAAGTCGGTTATTTATCGGAAATTCAATTGACAACCGGTTGCAGCACATTTATTTGCAACAGATGACTCTGTTCCCCATACATTGGGGCCCACCACACGTGACGCTGCAGCAATAAGTAGGAAGATTTGTCTGGTTGGTTGTTCAAAGGCTGGGTGTGTGTGTTCAATCGTTGTGCAGACGCGTGTGCACCATATGGATTTTAAGACGATTTAATCCTTCCACCCGCGCGGGCTCTCAAGTGATTTCAGCTTAAAGGGAGGGCAACTGTTGCGTGAAAAAGTTAATGTTTTTCACCCACCCGTTGCTGTGAGACGATTTCGTCATAAAAAGGGATTTTATAGTCCGAGCTTTTTGCGATTTCTGATCGTTTTAATGGATTCTTAAAGCTTCTGGCTAAGTATTTTCTTCTCTCGAGCCGTGTTAACAAATCATGCTCATTACGCTTGCTTTATCTGGGTTTTAATGCTGCGCGGGGTTTTAGTGTATGAAAAATCCTTAAAAAATGCTCCAGCACTTAAGTACAGCACTAGCAAAGGAAATCCCAAATGGCAGGAAATTGTTGTTTCCAGCACTTCGTGCGAGTTGTTTCTATTGTTTTCCCTGATTTAAAGAAATAAACAAGTCCATTTGCCGCTTCTCCCTTAAACCTACCGGAGCGGTTCATCAATCGTTACACCACACAGGACGGCCTCGGTACGTTTTGCGGGTGATTGATCCAACAAAAAATCCAAAAGAAGCAAAAAACACTACCACGGCAGTAAAAAAGGGAGCTATCTTTTCCCCCAAAAGACGGCCAAAGAAAGGGAATTAATTCGGGTCCATTTCCTTTCGACCCAAATTGATGCCGCACCGATGTCGGATAATGGAAACCCCTGACATTCCACTTTGCTTTATCATTTGCCGGGCTAGGAGTAAAAAAACTGCCGGACACGGAAACACACCGAAGCTGGACTCGCCGAGTTTGGCACTTCGAACAGAAAAAAAGGAAAACCAACTCAGTACGAGAAAATCTATTACCACCCGTTATTTGATTTTCGAACCACCTGAACAGGGGACCGCTCCTACTCGGACCACCCCACACGGCTAAACACGAAACACCGTTTCACGAAGCAAATAAACAAATTGGATATTGACGTGTGAGGTCAGGTTGCAATCGTGCGAGACGGAAACTACGCGGCAGCCCTGAAGTGCGTAGCCGCTGTAACTTATGTTCATTCTGACCTGAAACCCAAAAACGAAGAAATGAGAGAGAGAGAGAGAGAGTCACAAGATGGTCGTCTTTCATTCGGGAGGTTGAACATTAAAATATTCTTGCGTACACCTTCTTCACACCTCTGCCTCCAAA